>JAWWMK010013115.1:0-22710 GCA_035047105.1 Galeopsomyia nigrocyanea
GCAGAGGCTCCATGCTGCAACTGCGCAATGTGCAGTCGCTACTGCGCAGCCGGATCCATTTATATCAATCGGACCCCTGATGGAGAGGCACTCACTCTAAACGGGGTCGCTATACATTGCGAGCATAGGGAGCTGATGTGTTTGTCGACTGTAGTTTCAAAATTTGGACCTGTATGAAACTTTTGGACAGAGAAATTTATTCATCATATTTTTTTATATTTTTTTAGCAAAAAAAAAATTTTTTTTTAATTTTTTTTAATCTGATGAAAAAACTTTAAAAAATATGATGAACAAATTTCTCAGTCTGAAAGTTTCATAAAGGTCCAAATTTGAAAACTGCAGTCGAAAAACACATGAGCTTCCTATGCTTGCAATGTATAGCGACCCCGTTAGGTCGGCCATCTTAGTCACATGACCGCGGATCCCAATATGTCTCCATGGTCCATGCCCTCGACCATGGAGACTATAGTCTCCATGCCCTCGACCCTCTCTATCTCCATGTGCTGGCCAACGCCCCTGGCGGAGGAATAAGGGCCCATTGTATTATGACGGTCTAGATATAGTTCTGCAAGGCGAAGGGACATTTACGTTAAACTATGCGTATATTCACATAAATTTCATATTCAATGTTTATTATTGTCATTGATCGTATTGAATTGAAAGCAATTAGAAATTGGAGTTTTGGTTTGGCGCGCCACCGCTAGGTAAAACGCATACCTAATGCAGACACGAGACCTGCACGAGGAGGGGCAAACTTTCACTGTTCACAGGGCAGTTGTGGTTTGTGGTTCTGAGCTGCTTGCAGTTCAGTGGACAGCTATAGTAGGGGGCTGAGTTTTGCGTCGCCTGTACTGTGCTCTCTTTCCGTCCTTCTTTCTGTTTCCTTCTCACCGCGCAGGGGTCGTACGTTTGTTCGACATTTTCTCTCTCTCTCCCCCTTTTGCTCTCTTCCCTCTTTCACTCTACGCTTTTTCATTTCATCCTCCTTCTTTGATTATTTTATTGAAATTCCCCGCTCCACTCTTGCGTTTCCATCTCAAACATCTTTTGATTTCCCAATTCCAATACTATCGCGAGTGCATTCTTGCATAATTCTCAATCTAACCTACGTCATTCAATTAACAACCATATCTTTTATAATGACTCAAGTGAGCGCAACAGCAATGGACTTGGCTGAAAAATATGTACCTTACAAGTAAGGTTTTATCACTAATTATTTGGTGTCTTATTGTTGTCTCGATGGGGTTGCGATTATTGTCACGATTATAATTCCTAATTGACTACGTTGGAAAGCAATGGAAAAAAAACTTGTCAACCGAATATGCGCGCAAGTGTCCTTGTCTGCCAACGAACGAAACTGATTGCGGAGGATGACTGGAAAAAGACCTAAAATTTTTTTCTTTTCTATCATGTACGCACACTGTTTCGACCGAATATTCATCAAAAATAATTTAATTGGTTTTTCAGATTAAATTGCTTATTAGATTGCATGAGAAGGACACTGACCCTTTACATTGTAATTGAGGGTTATAAAAGCATAAAGAAGAGGATGGTTATTACTGGAAATTATTGATAAAATCATCTTCATCTTTATGTTTATTTCAGTAATTTACCTGCTCTCTCTCTCTGTCTCTCTCTCTCTCTCTCTCTCTCTCTCTCTCTCTCTCTCTCTCTATCTCTGCGTTCCTTTTTACTCACATAGTTGTAATATGTGGATCCACTCGTTTTCTTTATAGTTCTTGTCGCGGTAATTCGCAATTTTTGCATGACCGATATTTGCGCTCAAAAATTGCAAATTGCGGCTTGTTTTACCGTTTAAAAAAAAAAGCTCAACCAGTTTTTGATATACCATTCAATTAGTCTACTCATCTCCTTTCGAGAAAAAGATGATCTATTATACAAGTTCTCTGTATTAGATACGCCCTCAATAGTATCCTCGGGGTAAATTTGAAGGTCACATTCAAAGGCTCACAATTTTGTTTCTTTTTCAATGGAGTTTACTGGAGGAGCGCCTAATCTGAAACACGATCTTTGTTTTGTGCATTTGACTCGTGTGTTTTGTTCAACTGATGGACGTACAGGACTTGGAAAGACAAAAAAGGATGCAGCAGAAGAATTCCCGGCGTGGGGCACACGTTTTTTTTATGTTTCAATTACCATAACATAAAATGCCAAAAATGTTTGACCAAGAGCGTCCTCTCAATTTGAAAATGCAATTTGAAAAGCCGCGCCGGATTAATGCAGTTTTTTTTTATTTGCCTGAAGCTTGATTTTTCTTAGTAACTAATATTTTCATGCATAAAATTATAAATTTCATTTTTTAATAAAGTAATAACAAAATTTTATTTAATACTATTGAACACCCAAATTAAGTATAATTTCTAACTTTATTTGAGTATACGAAATGACGTGTATGCGTGTCGTCCGTACTGAAAACAAAAATCATGTTCATTTTAAGTAACAATCCACACTTTTTTTATTAAAATGAGCCAAAAATTACTCAAAATGAGAAACATATTATTAGTTAAAATGAATAAATTTCTGAATTTTACCGACTCAAAGAAAGTATGGAGCAAAAAAAAAAGTAAATTGTTGTTTGTGTGTATGCACACACCTTCTTTATAAAACTTGAACTTGCTTGAAGGTGATTGCGCGCGACAATGCAACAATAAGTATAAGATTTGAATATAACTGCATGATTGGATTCATTGACTTTGCATCGAGCTTTGCATGCTTTAAACGAGGAGATAACTGTGATGATAGATACTGTATGTAGTTGTCCATGCGCGCATATGTTAGATTGCAGTATTGATGGTATGTATAACATATGTTTAAGGTGGCGAAAGTGTGCATAGGTGGTAGGATGTCGAACAGCGATAAAACAACTCCAAGTTTGACGATCGATCGCGCCGCCTTTTTGCTTCTGAGAGTTAAAAAAGCGTTTAGGAAAAAGAAGCAACAGCGCAAAGATAAAAGGTAAATAAATAAATCAGCAAAATAAAAACTAAAAATTAGCAGCTAGTTGTTTTAAAAACGATGCTGACTTCTTTACTTACGATATTCCGATTGCATGGTAGTTTCTTTTAGCATCAAGTTGAAATTGCGATAATGAAACTGCGACGTTTGGTCGCATGTTGAAATATATACTTTTATAAAATGATGAAATAGAACTTGTGTGTGTGTGTGTGTGTGTATGTGTTATCGCAGTGGGACTTCGCCAGAATGCAACAAACAACAAGACAACAAATCTGTGGCTCGCGGCGGAGCTGGCGGTCGACCAGCGCCGCTTTTACGTTCAAGGACACTTCCAGCCATTGTAGCTCCTGGTCTAAACATCCTACAAGTGCAATTGGACGCCCACTATTCTTGTAAGCTTTTCGCCCAAGTGCTATTGCCCCAAAAGCCAAAAAATGATCGGATATGTGTAATTTTGTAATTTTGCAGGCCTAGAATCTGGAGATATGGGTGTTGCATCTCGCGACTCAAACGAGCCAAATTTCGGCAAACGCGACAGCAGCGTCTCGTACTGCGGCAAATTTCTCGCACCAAGAATATCCTTCACCGACGACAGTTTGGGTAAGTTGCTTAATTCGCAGTTGAGTTGACAATCGGCTGTGCTATCACATATATACATATATGCGTCTACTTAACATGAGACAATTGTGTGTGTGTGTGTGTGTGTGTGAATTTGGCAGGAGAACGGCGAGTATCGGATACCGGGCCAAACTATAGGGAAAACGTTTTCAAAGAAGCGTCAGCGCGATCGACCGGCAAACTGAATAGTTACAGTTTTGCAAGCTCGCAACCACTGACCAAACTCGCCCGCCTGCTTAATCAGAGGCCAAGTTTTACGCCGAGCGATCACGATATTCCGCCGCGGCGTCTCTCTTGGGAAAGGTATATGAAGCTTGAACCGCATTAATTTCCACGATCATTTATAAATATACGACAATAGGAAGGATCGCGCCAGCAGCAGCGTAAGTGGCGGCGGCGGCAGCAGCAGCTCATGTTTACCCCGAAGTAGCAGCATCGATAGCGTGGCTGAGTGGAATTCGATTGCACACGATGCAGACACCAGTGCGCCAGCTTCGACAACCAATGGCAATCTTCTCAGCGCCTACAGATTCAATACTAGCTGTGCACTCGATGCAAGTGTACAAAAACGAAGTTCAAGCCCGTTATTAGGATCGCGCTCCGAAAGACTTGGCCTCGTGTCGCCCAACATCGGGCGCAAAATAAAAGGTCAACGGACCGTGCTCGGTGAGTCAATTCTTCTTCTTTTTTCACAATCCAAGGCCAATAGAATATTACACGCTTAACTCGTTCAATTTGGTTTTTACACTCACATATGATTGTTCAAGTTTGCGCGCATCAATGTTTACATGTCAAATATCGTATGATGATGAGATGATTTTTCATCACATACGGCCAAAGCTTAGTTTTGTTTTTGTTTTTTTTTCATTATCGCATAGAAATTGGCCGTTTGAATCTCTTCTTTATACGCAGTGCATGCTAATGTTGATTGAGGAGGAATGCAGATAAAAAGCACTTTTTATCGTAGTACATATGTACAAGTTTAGCTCCCGTCGAACGTCGCTGTACTTATAAATTTTATGTAGAAAAAAGTATATGTAGAGCTAATTTCTAAATGGCAGACAGCAAATCAGATCGCCGCGTCGAATCTTCTTTTTCAAGTGATAAACCGGTTTTCGCAAGGGTGCTCTCCGCGCGAGCCGCGTCTGCATGAGGAGACTATACACAGCGTTCGCAGTCGTTTAACGATTTTCATAGAGTAGGACATTTAAACTTTGTTTGAGAGTTACGTCAAAATTTCGTTCAAGAATGTAATTCTTTTTCGGCGGTTTTCATGTATAATGCTAAAATTTAACGTTGATGAAAAGCTCCGATAAAAAAACGATAATTTTTCATGTCCAACAAATTAGTACTAGAAATAATTCAAGCATTCGTATAGTCCGCTGCAGTCAAGATAGAAGTTTTAGCATAATTCAAATCCACCTGCTGCTTGGTAGTCAACTGTTCGAAACGTAACCTGCAGCTGTTACACTCTCCTGCACTCCATTCAGCAGTTAACATGTTACCTTTCACCTGGAAGGTTCTCGTACGAATAATACCAATTTCCAACCTAAACTTTTGGTGTCCATGTGCGCGTAACTAGTGAACAAAGCACGAAGCAGCGTTTATATAGTGACAAACTAATTATATAGCAGGTAAATTATATTTATTAGAAATATCCGACGAATTTTGCTCGAAAATAAGCGTCTAGTTTTTGGTTATGTTGTTAAAAAATAACGAAACTGCACGAGTGTCAATAAAAAGTGAATCATTTCGAATGAATTTCCTTTAAATACCCACAACTTGTGTGATAATAAACACGGTTTGCTTGCACATGAAATGAAGGATCATCATTGATAAATGATTGGCCTTTGCTCAAAGTGTAAAGTTTTTATCGAAGAAGATTTTAATTGAATTTATTCATCATGACGTACTGTTGAATTTTTGTCAAGGTTTACATGAAATAAAAAATTACAATTCGCGTAAAATTAAATTTCAAAATTCAGCAGGTCTTGTCTTCGAGTTAGTTCTAATTTCATTCTCATTTCCAAAATTTAATTCCTTTGTTCATGAGCGAGTAAACAATATGAATAGTGTAATTTTTTGTGTAGTAATAAAATAACTGATTCGACTCTCGAATAATGTAGGACACCCGCTTCGAGCGTAATTGTACAGTGGTCGCCGACGCCAACGCTCCCCCTCCCTCATCCTCGCAGTCCCAACCCAACCGTTCGTTTTCGGACTCGGACTCGTCGAGGACCCAACGCCGCCAAGTCGCTAATAGGTATACAGCTACTACCGCGCATGCGTGAGTAGGCAGATCCCCCCCCCCCCCCATTAACTGCGGCTCGCGTCGCCGGCGTCGCTGGCTGCAACGCTGCAAGCAAATATAGGTATATACATACATATGTACATACACACACAAAGGTTGAAGCTTGGGTTCATCTTGTTTGCTATTTGAGATATAGGTTATGAATTTAAAAAAAAGAGTTGATTTCGTGTTTCGTTGACCGTTGTTAAGAAATATGTTTCTTCGTTGTGTGTAGTGAATTTTACATGTAAATCTTATAGAAGGAAACATTTTTAGTTTGCAATACGCATCTTGTTCAACAGTCTTCATCTTTTTCATAATCAAATTGCAAGGTTGATTAAGTTATATAGGTAAATCGCGTTCAAAAATTCCTAAATAAATCCAAACAGTGAGATAGAGAAAGCCATCGAACGGTAGGATAGTTGAAAGATAAATCGAGGTTATGCCACACTCCGTTTTAAGGTATTTATTTTCTGTTATAAAAAGGATTTCCGATTATTTAAATAATGTTCATCATCTTTTTGTGCTGAATGTGAGTTGATCTGTCATATTAAATGAGAAATATACAAAAAAGACAATGGGAACGCTTATTTTATGAAAATGGGTTTGCAATTGTTATTATTGTATCATCTTTGAAAGGCTCAAATCAGAGGTTCGTCAATAACTGTTTTAATCAAAAAGCACATTAACAATTTAAAATAATTTATCGTAAATTATTGTCAGTCTGCATTTTACACCGCGGCCGTTCTCGCGCGCGCGCGCGCGCGTCAAGTGTAACTGCAGGCTCTGATGTATGTCGAGCGGCGAAGGGATTATAAAGCCCGATATGCCTATAATAATAGAGCCAATTCTTTTTAAATTGTAACTTTCATTCTCTTGCAAATTTTTGAGAAGATTATTCTCTCAGACTTTCAAAACGGATTCACATTCAGAGCATTAAAATGACGTGTAATTGGGCAGAAAATCATCTTGTTCAAGTCGAATTCATTTTCAGTTGGGCATGATTGTGGATTGAAAATGAGATTGTCAAAGGATTCTAGTGATTTTAAATGTTTGGCGTTGAAATTAAGTAACAGCGGAAACTTGCAATAAAGCAATGAAATTTAAAAAATTATCGAATGCATCTACTCTTGAGATGAGTAATTTGCTACGTCATTCGTCTCGAGAGAACAAGGCTACCAATTTCAAAAGGTCAAAATCTCTGCGCGCCTCGGTCAAGTTGATGACGAAAATTCGATCTCACCCGTACATTTCAACGCGAACAGACAGCAATAATGGCAGAAAAATCAATTCCGACACGAATAATGACAGCGAAGAAAATGTGCGTAATATGTCACGATTAAGATTATCGAACGATCATTTTGGACTAGACAATTTCAACAATGAGTACCGAACGCTCAAACAAAAGATTAGCAAAGATGGGATCAGAGATGAGTTGAAATCGTATGAAAATCCGGCTTTTACGGATTCTTCATTTGATTCTACGATTGAGTCTTTTTATCATGGAAATGATTCGGATAAATATGGAGACTATGAGATGATTGAAAAAACGCCGCAGAAAGCGAAAGATGGAAAAAGTATCACCGTTATTATGAAAAATGAACCCATTTGTAAGATTCACGAATGGTGCACTCGCGTGAAAATGCACTCTGCTAAGCAGTTCTTTTTTCAAAATACGAAAAAACATCAAAGCAACGTGCAGACAGCTTCGGAGTGCATGCGAGTCTCCCCAAATCATCAACCGATCACGCGGCCGGCAAGGCCGGAAGATGGCAAAGCATTGAAAAAAAAACATAAAATTGTGAGTAACTTGCAAAGGCCGACACGCAAGGCATGGATTTCATATGAGTAAATTTTGTCCTGTTGCAATTGTAGTGTACGTACGGAAAAACATGTTTTGTCGAGTGGTCAATGAATTGACACGCTTTTTATCATCACGTTTATCGCGATTATCAAACGGCAATTCCTAACGTGATTTTCAACATTCCATAACTGGCGCGCACAAAGACTCATTAATTTGATCATTAATTTTCTTCAGCAGCAGCGCAGAAAGGAGAATATCGAAGATGGTTGTATGGAAGTGAGAAACATTTCATGCCAAATACTGCAGGAAAATACAAGTACGTTTAATCTTGTTGTCAAAATTGATATAGAAATTCGGATTCAAATGCTTATATTTCGAATAAATTAAATTTCGTGGTACAATTTGACCGCATTAACGGGCGTTGAGCGAGCTTGATTGTAAAGTGAACCGTGTACCATCAAGTAGTATTATAATTATACTTGCTCTGTTATATATTCACTCACTCGCCACGAAAAATACAAGGTGCTGACAAATTAACAGACAGAAGAAGGCTAGATTTAAATTTTTTCAAGCTTGCTAGTTTGGTTTTTTACTGCATTGCTTTTATTCGCGCAGAATCACAGTCATCGCAAGCAATGGAATTTTTGGAAGGTCTTGGTAGAAGGAAAGCACTTTCAAGAAATTCGTATCAGCATGGCAAATTATCATCTGTGAACGGCAATTCCATTACGATCCAATCATCATACGACATACATTTGCATGGTACCAATCAATTTTCGTACTTTTTTTCAAACAATGCATTTTTATGGACTTTTAGCTTTTGATGTAAATTTGATCTAAGCTTTTGTAAAACAAACTAAGCATTTCAACAGTTTTCGTTTTTGCACTATACAATAATGATCACGTACTCTTTCGCAGTTCTATTTACAGCTATTGAGCAAGGATATGTTGACAGAGTGAGAGCCATCTTGGAATCAACTGAAATTGAAATTAATAGGTAAATTTGTGATTGCTGATGAAAATGAATCAACCCATGGATTCATAAACAATTTGATTACAGCTTGAACGCGGATAGTCTTTCAACATTAGACGTGGCGGTTTTGCATAGCAATCGACTACTAGCTAAAATGCTCATCAGCTATGGAGCTCAAGAAGGAAATGAATGTGAGTCTTGAGCAACATGCAAAAGTAAACGTGTTTTATGTTATTAAAAGCAAATAATAAATAAACAGTCAAATCACCGGAAGCTCTGAAAAGTCACTTGGCGCTACTGTTGGCGGAAGCCGAGCGACGTTTGCAAGAACTTGGCGGCGCGCTAACTTTTTCTGGCTTTGATGGCGTGCCTTTGTTGGAGCCGTCGTCGAGTCATCCCCAGCAGCAGCAGCAGCAGCAGCAGCAGCAGCACAGAGGCTCCTTTTCATCGCAACACGGTAACCTTACTGGCTGTGGTGGAGGCAGTGCCGAAGAAAAGCAGCTTGCTTCTTGGGAGCGAAGAGCGAGAACGCTCAAAAAAATGCTCATGATTTTTGAGCAAACAGGTATAGAATAGAATCATCCTTTCCGCGCGCGCGCGCAGCTGAACAAAAATCATCATCGCGCAATTGCAGGGCTTCCAGATCCGCCGCTGCTTGTAACAGTCGATGTTACTGGTACGACGTGCGTTACCGTCAAATTTCACGAGTCTCATCCTGCCGAATCCTGGCCTATCTGTACGAAATTCAAGCTGCAATGGAGTTTCAGCCAGGATTTTTCGGACGTGTGCGGAGAAAAAGTCATATTGGACATGAAGCTAAAGGAGTGCCGTGTCGAAGATCTCGTTCAAGGACGAAAATATTATTTGCGGGCTGCGGCAGGCAACGTCAAAGGCTACAGTCAATTCAAACCAACCACTCCAGCCGACATTATCCCGAGCAGTAGGCTACATTTAAGCAATAATAAATCAAGAAATAAATAAATGTCTAATTGAATTATTACCGCAGGTTGGAGAGACGTCGATGGTCGCACGGCTCGATTCGAGGGTCGACTGGAGCAACTGGAGAGCTTGTTTTGCGACGTACGAGGTAGGGAGTTTTGCCAGGAAGGCGGCGGCGGCGGCGGCGGCGGCGGCGGCGGTTTAGCTCTGCAGCGCAGAAATCACAAAAAGAAGACGACAATTAAGCAACTATTCACGGCGAGCAGCAAGTTTCAGAAGAACTTACGCCGCGGCGTGTTTCTCAGTTGCGTGCTGTACCACGAGGACAAGATATTGGTGACGAACGAGGATTTTCTGCCGGTGATAGAGATCGACGAGACCTACCCGCCGAGCCTCATCCATCAGGACTTTTATTGGCTGATGAAGGTCGCCTGCTGCTCTTGGGACGACGTCAAGTCTCTGAAGCAAGACATGGAGAAGAGTCAAGGCGGGGGCGGTGGTGGCGGCGGCGGCGGCGGCGGCGGCGGCGGCTCTACGACGAATCATTTCCGAATAAAAATCTTGCAGGCAGCCACTCAGATGCAGACGGCACTCTGCATCCAAGACCTTGGCCAGCTGTATCACAAGCCCGTGAGAGACGTGCAGGGGACGCTGGTGCTGTCGAGCGTCAATTACATACGGTCTTCCAAGCTGGTGTCGATGCTGAACAGCAAGTGGCTGCCGCTAAGCAAAATCACGAAGAAGCTGAGCGTGCACGCGGATAGCAACGTGGCCGACGTCCTGATGGCGAGCATTCAGGACCAGGTGAGGTACCATCAGGCGAGCGCTGCGAAGCTGAGCAGAGGCTTGTACTTGGGATACTTCAAGCTTCAGAGCAGCGTCGACTCGATACAAGTGCTCGTGCCGGCCAAGTCGCCCAACGTTCTGCCGCACTGCAAGGTGCGCGACAATCCTCACGTGTCAGCGTAAGTAGCGATGATCGATTGCTGGATCGACGCGGGCTGGATAATCGACGATAATCGTTGATAACCGAGCGAGCGATTGGACTGTTTAGCGACGAGTGGGAGTACCTGAAAAGACTCGAGGGGACTGCTGCTGGCGCTGCCGAGCTGGCTCTGCTGAGCTCCGAGCAGCAGACGATGTTCGCGGAGGCGCTGGCCAGCGCGGCCAAGCGGCTGTTCGGCTACATGGAGGTCGGCGGCGGCGGGGGGCCGGAGGAGGCGTCGAGCCACCGCATCTACGCGGCGGAAGTAGTGGAGCTGAGCCCGGAGGTGTCGCTGCTGATCGTGGTGCCGCCGTTCGAGAGCGCCTGCTCGCCGCCGGGCAGCAGCAGCGGCCGCGAGATGCTGCTCAAGCGCAGCGACTTTCTCTCCCTTCCGATCCAGGTCTTCGAGATGATCCACTTCAGCACCTACCAGCGCGAGGTGAGCAGCCGCTACTTTCGGCTGAGCTGCATCCTGGAGCTGGACACGGCCCGGGCCCAGCACAGCCACCGCGAGGCCTTCAGCACGTCCGAGCTGAGCGTCGCCAAGGACCGCCTCGACAGGCTCAAGGAGTCCCAGTCGCAGATGAACACCGTGTGGAAGGCGGCCCGCTGGCTCATCGACCTCATCACTTTCGCCCGCGACAAGACGGTACTCGCATCCCCCTCCCGCACCCCCAGCTTGCCCCCGATAGACCCCATGACCGATTGCTTGCTTGCAGAGCATGGGCGTGTGCGTGAGGCAGCTGGCGAGCCTGGATCGCGGCGGCGGCGGCTGCAACAGAGCCGGACAGAAGGAGAACCTCAAGCGGAGCCTCCTTCAGCTGCCGCCGCGCGACCCCAAGCTCGTCAAGTCGAGCCCCGGCCGCGGCAGCTGGCCCGGCCCGACAGCCACCGCCGACTCGACCTACAGCAGCGACCTCAATCTGCTGAGCGCCGAGCTGCTGAGCAAGAGCGAGCAGCAGCTGCCGATGGCCGAGTTCGCGCAGTACTCGCGCAAGGGCAGCGGCGCCTCCCAGTGCTCCTCGGCATCCTCGGTCGAGCCCTACAAGCCGGGCTCTGGCAGCAGCAGGGGCAGCTGCCATCGCGGCCCGGGACTCACCGCCGCCTCGGCCGTCAGGCTGCCGCCCTCCAAGTCCGAGGACATGCTCGCGCTCGCCGGCAAGTACAGGCACCTCGACCACTCTTCGGCCTCGAGCAGCCCGCTCCTCAGCCTCAAGCCCATCCAGGCGTCCAGCAGCAACGCCACCACCTCCGAGAGCATTCACTCCATCGGCAGCGGCAGCAGCGGCGACGAGGGCCCCCTGCCGCCGCCGCCACCGCCACCGCTGGGCCCCGTGTCGCTGGCGACAGCCAAGTGCAGGCCCGTGCAGGCGAGCGTGGCCGCCATCGCCGAGCGGGAGAGCAACCTGGAGAACCAGCAGCAGCAGCAGCAGCGGCAGCAGCAGCAGGAGAGCGGCGCGGTGCCGGTCCTCTTGCCGGGCATCCTGCAGGTACGTGCGCGCGCGATCGCCATGTCATTGCAGGACGTTTAAATTGAATTGACTTGTGAATGGAATCGACGCAGGTGTTCGCCGCTTACGAGACGGGCCTCGCCTCGGGGACGAGTCTCAAGCTGCACGTGACACCGCGCACGACGGCGCGCGAGGTGGTCGACCTGGTGGTCAAGCAGCTCAACATGGCGGTCGTGCTGAAGGGCCTCGAGGGGCCGGTCTACTCGGCCGACGAGCTGGGCAGCTTCTGCCTGGTGGCTGTGATAGGGGCGAGGGAGCGCTGCCTGCGCGACGACTTCAAGCCGCTGCAGCTGCAAAATCCGTGGAAGAAGGGACGACTGTACGTCAGGCAAAAGCAAGACGTGCTCGCGGCTCTCGAGCACAGCAGCAAGCACTCGGCCTACTTGTAATGGGCCCGCGCGCAAACACCATTGTTTCCTATATTTCAACGCGAATCTTAAATACAATATATATATAGTTGCACTATTTTTCGAATGTTAGATACTTTCTTATGCGTTTACAAGAATAGACTGTTGATCGTTGTTTGTCCTTGCAAACAATCGATTCATATACTAATACGCGTCGACGTGATCTCAGTGTGTAAGCAATTTTTAGCCTGAAAGACTAGATGTGGATGTTTGATAGCATGTTCTTTGCGTTTTTACGCGGAAGAAACAGTCCAAAATACCAATAATCATTATTATTTTATATGATTCATTGGTGTGGTACGTAGACATTCAAAGTCTGAACTTAAAGTTTTAACGGAGTAGTAGTATTCGCACGATGTATTAGTCGCCGTTTAGAGTTGAAACTTGGACTTCCAATTGTACGAATCTGTAAAAATGATGAGCTTCTTTATTCGATAATACTCAATTGTGACACCAAATAATCGCTAAGCAATCTACAAGTAGAAAGTATTTAGGTCATTAAGAATCAGGGTTAGACGAATTTTGTGCATTTGACACAACGAAAGTTACGTCGAACATTCGAGTTTTTCATTTCGCGCGCGCGAGGGACCATTGTAACTCGAAACTAATTGCCAAAGATGATGAGCATTTGTCGTAGCAATGGCTTCACTTTCATTTATTCATAATAAAAGTTTATTTTTTATGTGTCCGCGATCTATAACAACATTCTTACAGGTAGTTACTATGGATTAAGTTAATTTCGAAGCTTTTAGCTGATGTACGTTTTATTGGGCGGCGATGAAATATTTTATCAAACTGTTATCCACTTTGATTTATGCGGCTAGGCGTTTGTAATGTAGTTCAAAATAATGTTCCGACCAAGTAAAGCGAATAGCACCACGCAATTTTTTTTTTTACATTTCTTTGGAATTCATTCAAAAACCAAAGCTGTTGATAACGAAATTATCATTCGTGTATTGTCGCAAATTGTGCAATTACGAAAAAAAAAAAATATATTGTGTAAAATTTTCCAAGTGTTTGTCAATGTCTGAATGTGAAGTCTTGCGCTCAATCTATAGCGAGTCTATAACAATATTCTTAAATATGTGTTTCATAAATGTGAACACAAGTATAATTATTTGTTGAAATACTGAAAGTTGAGCAATGCATATACCGGATTCTATGTAATTTCAAGTGGATGTTTTTCACACAGTAGCAGCAAAGAGACAAATATTTATTATTTAATTATCGCGGAGTTGTGTAATAATATCAAATGTTAGTCAACCAGAGTCGTCGATGTTTATATGATAATAAAAAATATCTATGGGAACACCAATTGCATCATTTTTATTTGATATGTTATGTATGGTATAAATTGTATAAAAGACAATGATAAAAAAAAGTGCTAAAATCATGTAAAATTGCACAGAATAAAATTGGAACATGAAATGTAAAAAATGTTTTTTATTACTTATATTGATTGATTCTTTTTAAAATTTCACAAACAACGCCATCTAGAGGATATTTCCAAGATCCCTTTCACAGTCATGGCTGCCTAATGACTGAATGTTATTGTTTTCGCATGTTTTCGCGTGCGTGAAATATGCAGTGAAATGTTTACTTCTCAACTTGATGCTGTGAAGCCTGATATTCAAAAGTACACAATATGACTGAATCGAGTGCGGTAAACGAAAAAGGGTATAACAGTTCTTTTACATGAGATTGGATTAAACTCTCAATTATGAGAATTTTTCTTATCATCGAATCAAGGTTAGGCTCAATTCGTAACATAATAACGTTGATTTATTAAAAATGATTAATGATTTTGTTCTCTAGGTAGCATTGTATTAGTAATGTTTCTTCATCGTAATAAGTAGGCATTTTCAAAATGGCACTGGATATGAGACAAAGTCAAAGGTTAACTCAAGAAGCTATGAGGCATTATCTGTCGGAGTGCAAGCGAACGCAAGGGAAAGCAGACATGGTTGTTGTTATTTTTCATGCCAAAGTTGCGCAAAAATCGTACGGTACTGAGAAACGATTCTTCTGTCCACCACCTTGCGTTTACCTCAGGTAAGTCAGCTTTAAGACAGCCTTAAATTTTCAATTTACAATAAACTTGTGTGTCTTTACGAGAGAAAGTGGAAATTTTCAGAGGTACTACTTGGACACTGAGGCAAGAGCAAATGCGTCGAGATGGCGAATCCGAGCAGTCGACTCAGCTCTGTGCTTTCATCGGCATCGTTGGAAACGCCGATCAAGACGTTCAACAACTAGACCTAAATAACGAAGAACAATATTGCGCGGCTAAAACCTTGTTTATATCCGATTCGGATAAAAGAAAACATTTCATGCTCTCTATCAAAATGTTTCACGCCAATGGCCATGACATTGGAGTTTTTCTAAGCAATCGTATTAAAGTCATATCAAAGCCTTCCAAGAAGAAACAGTCTTTGAAAAATACCGAATTATGCATTGCCAGTGGAACAACTATCGCCTTATTCAATCGTTTACGTTCTCAAACTGTTAGCACAAGATACTTACACGTTGACAATGATCATTTCCATGCGAGCTCCACGCAGTGGAGTACATTTACCATTTACTTGCTGGACGACGAGGAAAGCGAGAACGAAGATTTTGAACCAAAAGATGGCTACATCCACTATAATAATACAATCAAGTTGGTATGCAAGGACACTGGAATGGCATTGCCTCGACTCGTCATAAGAAAGGTATATCATGGCGCGATCCTATTCAACGAGAAGAAGGCCATTTAATCATTACGATTTTTGCTCCTCTCCCAGGTGGACAAATCCATGGCAAGTTTGGATGCCGATGATCCAGTATCACAATTACACAAATGTGCCTTCTTTCTGAAAGATACAGATCATATGTACTTGTGTCTGTCTCAGGAAAAAATCGTTCCCTTTAACGCAACGCCATCGCCGAAAGAAGCCAGTAAAGACATGATCAACGACGGAGCTTGCTGGACGATAATTAGTACGGAGAGGGCCGAATACAAGTTTTACGAAGGCATGGGTCCAGTGCACGCACCGGTCACCCCCGTCCCTGTAGTCGAGTATTTGAACCGAATGAACAGTACCGATGTGCCTACGCTTGAGTTGAAAGGCGATAATTTTGCACCAAACTTGAAGGTAAAGACTCGCTGCCGACGTGAATTGACAAGACAAATAACAACAATTCATTTCTATTAGGTATGGTTTGGCGACGTCGAGGCCGAAACTTGGTATAGAACTGAACAAAGTATGGTATGCACAGTACCGGACATGAGCGAATTCCAGGGAAATTGGTCGTGGATCAATCGAGGAACCGAAGTGCCGGTTTTGCTCGTGCGTAACGATGGTATTATTTACACAACCGGCCTTACGTTTAACTACGACGTTGAGATTGGAAGGAAACGAGCAGCAGCCATGCAAATCGCTGCCTCGGCAGCTGCATTATTGCAGCAGCCAGCTATCGCTGATATTCCGTGGATGCAAACACCACAAATACAGCATCATCAACATGCCCAGTATCCAATTTAACATGACGTTTTTACCGTGTGTGCCTATGATGTTCGAAATCGAGCTCAAGTGGTTGCGGTCCTAGTTCCTCTCTTGGCGCGCAAATCATGCTGCAATTTTCGAAGTAATTTTTACTTTATATATTTTGGATTTTACAATAGAAATATCTATTTTGCGTGCGTCATTGCGTAAACGATATACCAGTTTATATGCTCGTTTGTACATATATCAACAGAATATTGGATCTCAAATTAGTTTTATAGAGAAAATGTGATATTTTTACAACTTTTATTTTATCGTAATTTAGCTTTCAACACATTGTGTTTGAAACAACAACCTTAAATTTCTACTAGCAAAAGATCAGAATCATTTTTTTTAAATCTTATGCAATCATGTCAATACTTAATAATAAAATGATGCCACTATTACGGATTGTTCATTAATATTATTTTTTTTTTAATATTCGTAATACACATGCAACATTCAAAAATATCCCTTCCACATTATATTTTTTATTCACACTGTGTAATAAAAATCATATTTTGATATAATTATATCGAATTTATATAATAATAATTTTCGAATCGACATGATTACTATTACTTGTATTTAAAATAAAATCAGTTATAGTGACTTGAAAAAAAAAAACATCTTAATAAAACCCACTATATTAATATATAACAATTATTTTATTGTGGTAATAAAATTACTTCCTGTATGAAACTGAGCGTTTAAAGTTGAACTTATCCTACCGGTGTCTGGGGTCTTCTGCAATGATGGGGGAAAGTGCATAACGACCATGGAGTAGTCTCCATGATAACGACAGAGGGTAAAAATGCTGTGTTGGGTGTGCGTGTACATGTACAATGTCAATAGTGTACTTGGAAAAACATATCACGATCTTACACAGCTGTAAACTGATAATTCTTGTTATTTTCGACCACTGACATATTATTTTTACAAAGTTTTTCGTAGGAAATGTCAATTATGATAACCTAATTTGCGAAAAAAAGGTTGTTGTTAGAACTATAACCTGAAAACTTTCTGTCTAGAACGTGCAATAATGACTGAGACACGTGAAGTTGAAAACACAATAGAAAGCCTTCATAATGACCAGACAAGTTACCAACAACTATCAAAAGAAAGCAATGAAATAGATATTCCTATTTCCTTATTAAAAGAAATCGTAGAAGATGGAGAACACAGTGTAATCAATCCTCAACTTGAAAGTTCTGTCGGTGAATCTCATGCGGTGAATAACTTGTCAGGTACTTCGTTTAATTTACCTTCGGAACATTTGCAGGCATTAGATTCCATCTTCTCTTTGGGAAGTCATGAATTCTTGTTGAACAATTGTGGAAGTAAGCGGATGATAATTGGACTAACAAGTTCAGGAATTCCAAAACTGACGGTAACTTTTAAATTGCATGATCTAAGAAACAATTTCTGCATTGTGTTCACCAAGAAAGAGTGGAACAGAATTATACAACTTGAAACAGTTATTTTAGATAATATGCTCAACAAGATTGAAGAGCAAATTTGTTACTGCGAGCAAATGCGCATTGAAACATTAATGTTGTATAACAAACCATGTGTTAAATTTTGCGATGTTGCAGATAGTCATTGCATATTAGCACTGGAAACATTTCAGCGTATGATGTTGTTGAAAAATGAAATTGAAGAGACATACACGAATTTGAATAGCAAAATAAGAGATGTTGCAAAGCGAGTGAAACTATTTATGGATGTTACATTTTTTCTACTCTTCAAGAGTAATAATATCGATCATCGGCACAATTACAATAGAGAGATGTTATCTTTGGACAAATCTTCCAATTTTCTGAATCTAAGTTCATCCATTTCTGAAACATGGAAACGATTAGGAGAGTTTACTTCGGAAGAATCTAATGCTAATTGACATGTATAGAAATAATTCATTATTTGAAGTTTCAAAAGAATGAACATTTTTTTTGGTCATTGTGATCAAACGTTTATAAAGTTTTTTTATCTACATTGTTGTCGATTACATGAAATTATACTTCAAAATAATATTTACTTGGAAGTAAATAACAATAAATAATTAAAAAATAAAACAGAATAGCGAAAATTCACTGCGAGCATGATCAAAACTTATAAATTTCGTGAAATGATGAAAGAAATATCTACTGTATCGGCAACGATCTGTCATCTGGGGTGGTATCCTGAAATTATTTGTCTTTATCGTTGTCTATGTTATGTGTTTGTCCATGTGGATAAATGAAACCTTTTCAAAAAAGTTAGCCATTACATTTGGAGGGTTATTCAAATTATGTATCAAATTTCTGATTATTGAAATGATTAAAGTAATAATAATTAAAGTGAGAGTAACAGAATCAATTAGTGTACGTCTAATGTTTTAAAATCGTTCAATTCTGAGTAATAAATGAAAAATAAAGTGTTATTGGTTAAAATTAAAGTGCTGTGAGCAATTTTTGATTAACTGATACTTAGACTAGGTAGTCTGAATTTAATTCAATGATTTATTGTTCATACAATGTAACACTCCAAAATTGTTTTTAGTACTTTAATTTAGACTGATAATAACCGTTTATTTGGCATATATGAGTCAGAATTCAATTATTTTAAAACATTAGACGTATATTAAATAATTCTGTTACCCTCACATCAATTATTATTACTTTAATCATTTCAATAATCAGAAATTTGATAAATAATTTGAATAACCCTCCAAATGTAACGGGCCAACTTTTTTTAAATGGTAGTAGTTCATCGACAAAATTTCATTTATCTATGGCTCCGTTCCGATTGAAGTTGAAAATTTAAGTCATTAAGTTGGCTATGACTAATGAGAAAGCTATGGCCCATGCAGCCAACCCTCTTCACACTGACTTTTTGACTTTTTACGGAAAAAAATGTTGGCTACATTTGATGAAAAGAGCCATAGGATGCTAATCGGAACGCAAGCTGCAGCGAGATTAGCGCGAGAATTATAATATCACGTGATCAAGTTTTGAATACTAAATTGACAAATAAAATTTGCTTGTTGATTTTTACTTTACAAAGTGTTAGGGAACGGAATATTTAATAACATTGACAATTATAATTAATTGAGATAAAATGAATATTTTTCAACTCTCATAAATAGATAAATAAATTGCAGTAAGCAATTTATAATAACTGATGATCGTGATATATAGTTTTCGCGATGTCTATACTATGTTACTCTAACACTAACTTAAGTCTGCAGATAACAAATTAATACTTAGAATTTTAGAGCACAATTGCCATTGATTGAATTGACTATGTAGATACAATCAATTATTGAATAAAACAGTATATATTGCTCTGAAATAAAACTTTATTTATTTCATTATCATTGTGTTGGCAATACATAATGATTTTAATAGTATATTACATAAAATTAACAAAAAATTCTTCGTCGTGTATGCTTATCATATAATTAGGTCTAAAAATTATAGAAGACAAAGAAACGTTACATGCAGGCAACTATATGAATACACATCGTTACTGTACACATCATTTTGGTCCGAGAATTTTTTTCAAGTTTATGCACTTCAATTCTAGCTGAATTAAAAAAAAAAAAGCAAAAATCTATTGCATTGATCATTTCTGTCACAAATTCGTATTCGTTGGTGAAAAGTAATAAACGTGTATGGGATTATATAAATAATCGAAATCAAGCTAATGGCTTCAAGCATCTACTACTTGCAATAATTAAGATTTCATTACATAGCCGTAACTTGCATTTACGTAGCTCATAGCTCATTTTTCAAATTCACTATAAAAGGTTTGATTATTGCACACCTTTCTAAGAAAAAAAAGTTCTACGTTCGTCGGAGATAATTGAGTAATTCATATTACGCTTATAATCGTGTGGAATTCTTTACTTGTGATCAATTCAATTTTCTTAAAATTAACATTCATTACTACTTGTTCGTTAGAAGTTTACAGCAATGATTAGAAAAATTTAGCTTTTCCAGAATTTCTACACTTTTCCAACTACATTTTCCAATTCCGTCCATTTTCCATTTTTCGTAGCCAAAGTTAAATATGGAAGAAAATTTGCGTGATTTTTTTTTTCGTTTCAAAATACAATTTTCGAAGCACCGTGGATTGAACACATCACATTGCGTAGGATTGGATCGACTCGAGGCTGTTGAACGAGCATATAGCGATATATTTTACTAACTTTTTCCAACTCAAAAGAGCTTTTGGCAGGAACTGTCGTTTATGCGTTGCAACTGTCGATCGTTTGAAAAACAAACAAACAAAATGATTATTAAAAACTTTCTTATTACCTCAGTCGATTAAAAATCTTAAAGTCTACTTATGAAGTCTTTAGTTGGTTCGCTGTCATCTTTATTTAAAGCTCGAATGTTGAAGGGAAGAAAAAAACAAAAGTCGCTCGATGAATGTTGTATGTATATTGGCATTGATAAATCGTAACATAACATAATGGTAATAATTACATAGCAACAGATGAGGCTTATAATAATAGAACGGATGAGCAGACATAAGAAAATAATATTTGCGAAAAGAAAATGCCACTTGATACTAAATTTTGCAGAAAAGTTATTACCAATCGTGAAAAGTAAAAAATTATGCCACATTAAACAATTTTACATGACTAGAGTATACTAATTAGGCAATGAAAAGAAAAATATTTGTAGCTGATATGCATGTAGTACGAGTGGCAAATAAAACAAAGCACAAATAAACAGGAAAGTGGTGAAAGTAGAAGAAACTATGAGATATCCAATTAAGGCAGCTAATGTTTCGTAAAGCATAGAAATTTAATGATGAGAATACCATATCTAGGATACAGCATGTAGTAATAAATGATTAATTTTTCTGGTAGTTGTAAAATCAAAAAAACTAATTATTGGCAATAAAACTTACAAAGTATTTAAATTCATTATAGAAAATGACGTTTCATAGATAGTTCCAGCTTAACAGGTAAACGCTACATTATTGAATTGCCACTTTGAGATCTATTACGGTATTACTTCGCATTTATTGTGAGCCCACTTTCCGATTTTAAGTGAAACGAAGACGAATACGCAAATAAAGAAAAAGTATGTATATATATATAAACGTGTACATTCGAACCACACCAACGAAATACTTGGTTTTCGCCGACAGATACAATATACGGTTCACAATCGAATAAATCAAGGGATCATAGAAAAAACTTACTGAAACGCCGTAAGTCTGGCACATATTTCGTCCTTACCGTTCGATTACAAAGAAAAAACAAAAAAATCTCTTTATAACGCTCTCTTTCTCGCAACGTACGCAGGCAAATATATATAATATAGTTAAACGCAAAACATATAATCGTAAAAGTGCGTTTTTTTTTCAAATATTTTATTTCTTTGCATATTCAATTGCAAGAAGAATTATTTTACAGCGACGTCTTCTTTCACGCCTCTCCCTAATATATATTTATATGGATTTTACAATCTAATGATAAATGAGCTCGATAACACTGCGTGGCATTTTGTAGGCCAGTGCCAGCCATTTACATGATAATAGTTTACTTTTTTTTCATAATTGTTGCTGTTGTTCTCTTATAAAGTAAATCATAGCATTGTTATATTAGTTATTTCGATTTCTCGCACGAGAGGCAATCATTAATACTGTCTCTTTGACGCGTTAAAGATTCAGTACACGAGCGGATTGAAATTTAGTCAAGCATGATCATCGATGACACTTAATACTTAAAAATGTTTGTTGAAGATCTTAAAGTTTAAGGAGCGTAAACTCAAATTGAATTCCAGTAGCTCTTCGGAAAAGCTCTCGTACAAAAAGAGAAAATGACAACACGAGTCGACTAAAAAAGCTACGAAAAAAGTAAGGATAATAACACAATCGCGTTGCATAATACTAAGCTTCGTCAAGAACAAAAAAAAAGGCATCGCAGCATGTGTGTGGATGTGTACGTGTGTGATGTCTCGGAGAGATTCGTCGTCGAGTATAACAAGCGCGAAGCATATGAGCACCGTGAAGGAAGGTTGTTGTTATTGTTGTTGTCGTTGAAAAAAAGTAACGCGAAGAGAGTTCTCAATTGCACTGATCGGCAGCGGCGCGTCGCCTCGACCAGCCGTAGATGCGGGCGGCCCACTCGATCAACGGCGTCTGCAGGATTCTGATTATCAGCTCCCCTGTTACCATGATCCGCGAGATTATTGGCATCAACGCCGCTAAACCTTCGCGCCTTCTATGCTCGCCTCGCAAAGTCTGTAAATATCCATGATAATCAATCATTATTAGAGCTCGTTGCAGTTGCCGAGAAATTAAAAATGTCATATGATACTTGCCTAGGAGTGATATGGAGTAACGTAGGTGGATGGAAACAATCCCCGTCGATTGCCAATCTCGCCGTGCCACCAGTGTTGATCCGTACGATCAGTCACGGTAATAACATCACCTCGCCTAAACTCCAGCTCACCGGGCTCCTGAGGCGTGAAATCGTAAAGCGCCTGTACCAAGCACTGTACAGCCAACAGAGTAGACACAAAAATTCGTTATAAGGAGGAAAAAAAAACACACTTGTTGCGCGTGACGTCAAGGCCGCGAATCACTTTCGTAATTGCGCCTTAACTAATACTACTACTACTACTACTACTACTACTACTACTACTACTACTACTACTACTACTACTACTACTACTACTACTACT
>JAWWMK010013126.1:0-22709 GCA_035047105.1 Galeopsomyia nigrocyanea
GAAAAATCGCCTAATACGGCATTTTTTTCATATCATGTGATTAATCACATGATGAAACATATGATAAATCACATGATAAAACACATGATTTATCATATGATGGATCATGTGATGGATCATATGATGGATCATGTGATGGAACATGTGATGGATCATGTGATAGATCATGTGATGGATCATGTGATGTCATTTTCAACAAGCTCTTTCATTGACCGTCATGTCATTAATCACGTGATGGATCATGTGATGGCTCATGTGATGAATCGCGTGATGGATCATGTGATGGATCATGTGATAAATCATGTGATGAATCACGTGATGTAATTATCCCCGAACTTTTTCATTGACCGTCATGTGATTAACCTATATATTTGTGAATTGTTTTACCTATATATTTGTGAATTGTTCATTATAATAGTTAAATTTGATGTAAAATCACAAGATAACAATTTCATTTTACGACGAATAAATTATTAGTCGTTAACTATTCAAATATGCATTGATTAAATCTGCAAAAACACACTCCATTTCTATTATTTCTAAACAGATTTACTTACTAGTATGAAAATGTATAGTGTTATGAATATATGATTTCAATATTCATTTCACAATCGATATATATATCAACAATATTCTCAGCACTCAAGATACATGGGATGTATATCAGATCACGTTTAACCTAACACTAACAAGGGGACGATCAAACCCCCGGGTTATAGATTTTGTTTAAACTGAGTAAATAGCCTTTTTTATATACAAATGCAAGCCCCTCGAAGGATTTTGTTCCATGGGCCTTTGTTCGGAACTTGTGGGCCTTATATCTGAAATATTGAAAAATCAAATCCTTCTTTAAACCAAAACGGCTCTTGGAATAATTCTCTACGTAATTTAAATGCTATGAAATGCTATAAATAAAAACCTGAGCTCAAATTCTTCTGTATAAAACAAAATTGCCAAAAAGTTTGGATCCGTTCATAAGTTATTTAAATTCCAATTTGTCATTCAAGAGACTTAATAAAATCGACAAAAATGCAAAAGTACTAGGTTATGACGAAAATCTTTACTGTGACCTAACTTACGAATGGATAGGAATTTTTCGACAAATTTGTTTAAGGACGTTCTCTCCCTCAGTGGTTCCCAGTGGCGGCTCCGCGCAACGAAAAAAGCACTTCTTAAGTTCATTTCGCTGTTATTATAAAAGTTTGTATTTGTTTTATTAAAAAATTTGGAGATACTCCTGTTAGTGTCTAGTTTCTTATATTCTTATACAATTTTCGCTAACTGCATTTGTTTGTTTAAAAAAATTATAACCTTGAAAGCTGTGCAATATGTATCTGCGATCGTCAGAAGTCTGTTACGAATTTTCGAAATTCCAAATTTTTTCATTACTACATTATTTGTCAACATCCCAAGCATGTGTATATCAAATATGAAGTCTTAATATTGATTAGAAAAAATTACAGAAGTGATTTGAAGTGAGTACAGAAGTGAAAAAATTCTAAAGAAGCTTTCTATATTATTATTTTGTTAGAAAATCAAAAAATATTGATTTCTATGTAGTTTTCCATAAGAAGTGAATTTTTCTTATTTGCTTTAGAGAAAAAATATAGAAAGCTTCTTTAGAATTTTTTTAAGCTTTGACAAAATGAAGCGTTTTTAATTCTGAAGCGATTGATATTGTGAAAAATATAGGTACCGGTGCTTTTTCAAAAGTTATTAACAATAATATCATTGATAATCGTTGCCGCGGCGCGACGCCGTCTCACTAAATCACTTCTGTAATTTTTTCTAATCAATATTAAGACTTCATATTTGATATACACATACTTGAGACGTTGAAAAATAATGAACTAATGAAAAAATTGGGAATTTCGAAAATTCGTAACAGACTTTTGTCGATCGCAGTTACATATTTCGCAACTTTCGAGGTTATAATTATTTATAAACAAACAAATGTAGTTAGTGACAATTGGATAAGACTATAGGAAATTAGACACTAAGAGAAGTATCTCACAATTTTTTGGCTTCAATTTATCAATAACTTTTAGAATAGGAGGGAAATGAACTGGAGAAGTCCATTTTTCGTTACAGAACCGTCCATGATAACCACTGCGAGCGGGAGAACGTCCTTAACTGCAGGATATGATCGCAGTTTTCTATTGATAGTATTTAAATTATAATCGGATGATTATTCCAATAGTTATTTCTGTTTAAATATTGGCATGATTTCTCACCATATGAGTTGGTAAGTACCGATAACTCGTGAACAAAGGCTCATGAGATAGAATTTTCTGAGGGACTTCCATTTCTATATAAAAAAATCGCAAAAGCGAAACGCTTTAGTTTTTCGCATAGGGCCCTCGTTTAACTATATAACACCGACTATGTGTTTCATCGCAATTGGCTTGGGAAAAAATCTTTGACGAAGACTCCAAAGAGATATAGGCATATTATTGGCAATTAATTCAGCTAAGCTATAGGGCGTGATAGCAGATTCTTGATATTTTTATTCTGCGTATTCATGCATAAGTGGCTTATCCATGCATAATCCTGTTGCCTAAATGTGTCCTAATGGTAAGGGTGCCGAATTATTAGCCAGATCCATAGATAACAATAATTCGATACTGAAATGAGTTGATGGATCGTTAAAATAAAGAAAGGGTATATTGTAACTGGATCTATTATAAGTGTGGAAGAATGAATAGGTATAAATGGCAAAGTGGAGCATGAATCGTTATTACGAAAATCGTTGAAAAAAAAATTAGAATCTTGAAATTAAAGAAACCGGCGCGATTACTTTTATTATCAAGAGAAACAGTTCCACCACGGAGCCACTGTTTAATCACACACCGTTAAAAACAACCATTCCTCAAAAATGATCTTCGAGGGAGTTTTAAGAAGACGTATGTACATTCATACCCATTTCAACACTTTATTCGGCCGAGATATGGGGCGTGATAGGCACGTTTTTGACTGTTATATACTGTTAAGCCATGTATAAATGGCTATAGATTTGCGGGAAATTATTTTTTCGTAAATCGCTTGAAAAGTATCTTCGAGGGGCCTTTAAGAAAGACGTGCACATGTTGATATACGCTTTAGCACTTGATTCGGCCGAGATATGGGGCGTGATAGGCACGTTTTTGATTGTTATATGTTGTTAAGCCATGTATAAATGACCATAGGATTGCGGGAAATTATTTTTTCGTAAATCGCTTGAAAAGGTTCTTCGAGGGGCCTATAAGAAAGACGTGCGTACGTTGATATACGCTTTAGCACTTGATTCGGTCGATATATGGCGCGTGATAGGCTAGTTTTTCAAGGATTTCACCAGAATATGGGTGATACGGACAGACTTTTTTTAGGAGACGGTTAGGAACTTATCATAGGTCTAGAAAGTCATGTTTTAATATGTAGAACTTAACCTCCAAATCTACGGAAAAGTCATTTTTTGGTTAAATCCAAAGGGCTCCTCGCCCAACTTTGCTTACACATTTTTTTAACAAAAAATACGTAAGCAGTAAAACGAGGGCCCAAAAAGCAACTCATTTAGGTTGACCGAAGTCTATGACCCTGAGGACTTCCCATCCCTTTGCAAGTTCTTATAGAACCTGAGCAACAAAATATACCTTATAACCAAATACAATAATATACATAGGCATAGGTAAAATTGTGAGAAATGTACCAGCACGTGACTGACCGTCGTGAAGAGGATCTATTGTGTGGATCATCAGCTGAAGTAAACCATGTCTAAATTTCGCATGGCTTCCTCGATTTTCTGCCAATCCCAAAGTATGTGACGTAGATTGCGTTTTTAAATTATCTTGTCTTTTATTGCTATTATGTTCGATTTCATGAGTGGCAGAGATACTATTCTGAAGTCCTATGGAAACATTTCCGGCACTTGTTTCACTGTTATTGGTAACAGTGAGATTTTGCTAGAAAGGATTGTTGTTATTAGTTAGTTAGAAAATCAACGTAATTTGTAAAAATATTTTACTATTTTCATATGTAGCAAATTTCGTGAGATGGAGATCAGTTTTTGTCTTATTAAAGAGCTAGTATTTACTTTGCGAGGTTTAGTTCACCAGAAATATAAATCCTAATAAATAAATTGCTCAAAGACAGATCAATCGTTGATCTGAAAGACTGATTGTGTGAATATTACTTTGTGCAATTACGATTCATATATTGACAAAAAAAAGTCTTTCGAGTCCTATATTAACGCTAGTTTTCCAAGACTGCAACGATCCATTATCACAAATTTTGTTTGAGTTAGCAGCCTGACAGAACATTAATGAAACGGTGATGTTCCGAGACAAATCCTCGAACGACGCTAACTTTCATTTCTATTATGATAGTATCTACATTCGAATAACTTTTATTGTTGAATATATATTCAGAAGATATTTTCCTTTAAGAAATATCCTTATTCCGGGATCGACTGACAAACCTGAATTGTGTTTTTCTAAGTCTGTATTGATTGAATAAAGAATTGAAAACGGTTACAATAACGTTAAAGTCAATATTAAAATTTTGTTCAGAAATATATTGTGTAATTCATGACATGCCAGTAGTCGAAGCCAGCCCGTAAAATTGAATCTCAGTAAATGGATACCAGCAGCTCTCCAAAAAATCTTATTGTATTTTTTGCTTCAATTCACGTATTCCAGCACCAAAAATAGTAATAAGTAATATTTTTTATCATACTTTGAAACATTCATGCAAGATTGCATTACTAAATGCAATGCTGAATAACCTAACTTTTGCAATGACTCTATATTTTGCAGTATTTTACTTCACATATGTCTACAAGCATATCATTTTGAATAATATTTGATAAAATTATTTTGGGCGACTGTTTTTGTACGGTCAGTGCCGCGCCGGTAAGGTAAGGTAGAGATGATGAAACATGACGATCTTGAGAAAAGATGGCGATCGAGGGACAAATTTATTTGCATACGTGAAAAAGGACGGCTGGTTTGAAATGAGATAATTCTGACTAGATATTACCAAATGCATCGTGCGACAATTCGTTTTAAAGCTACTTTCATAAGCTTTAATATAAGACCCCACGCGTTATCAAATTCATTCTGAAAACAATGTTACAGCATTTTGAACAGAACAATAACTTATATATCTTATATCTGAAAAAAGGGTTATTTTAGAGTGAGATAATTTGTGCTACATATTACCGAATTCACCGTGCGATAATTCATTTTAAAGCTACTTTAATAAGTTTTAAAAATCCCCCGAGCGTTAACAAATTCATTCTTAAAAAGTTACAGTATTTCACGCATAACAGTTAAACAATTCCATTAGAATAACCTACCATAATTTTATGAAAAATAGCTGTAAAATTTTTTCTAGGCCATAGATCTGCTTGAAAATTATTTTGCCACCTACCTTCAAGGACTTCAAAACATATGAACAAAAATTCATTGAAATCCATGGAGTAGAAAAGTCATACCGGTTGACAATAAACACACACACACATACGTATACACACACGCACACATTAGGGCAGTGTATCCGGTAACCGATACGTAGGCATAGCCGTGGGTAAGCTGGCTATATTCAGCTGCTACTTCTCCCCTAACGTCAGCGAGGTGTTGGTTGAGCTGGACCTATTTGCGTTAGATAAACCTATCAAAAAATGGAAGAGCCAACTTATTGTAGCGGGCGACTTTAATGCTAAGGCAAGAGCATGGGCAGGAGATTTCCGGAATACAAGGGGCGATACAGTGGAAGAAATGATGGCAACACATAACCTTGGGGTGGAAAATCGACCGGCTTTGCATACGTACGAGAAAGGAGCTGCCAGATCAGTTTTAGACCTGACCTTCGAATCCCTAACTGTAGAAAAGAACATCTTATCCTGGAAAGTTTTGGATAAAGAACCACTCAATGACCACCGGTACATATCAGTAAGGCTTCAAGGGGAACAACAACATGAAGAAATACAGAACAAGTGGTGGATGGTTCTTACGGAAGATGAATCGCGAGGAATTCCTGCAAAAGATCAGTGAGGCTATCCAGGAGAATCCCGAAACGGCAAAAGAAATAGCGGAAGCACTCATGAGGACTGTAACGGAGGCGTACGATGCGTCGATGCCACACAAACAGTTAAATTACCACAAAAAGCCAGTTTACTGGTGGAATGAGAAACTGGCCGAACTGAGAAAAGAGTGCAATAGATGTCGACGAATACATGAGCGAGCGAGGAAGGTGAACCGACCAGACGTGGCAGAGGCACAGGAGTCTTACAAATAAGCCAGAAAGACCTTGCGGATAACGATGCAGCTGAGCAAAAATGAGTGTTGGAAGAAACTCATAGAGTTGATTAACCAGGACCCATGGGGACTCCCTTACAAGATAGTAATGGGTAAGCTCACGAGGACCAAACACACCAAATGACGAATTGAGTCTGAAAAGCATCGTAGAAGTGCTATTCCTAAGAGGCGAACTCCGGACTTGCTTTCCAAACGGGGTAGATGGAATGGTAGAAGAACCCTTCAGCCAACAAGAGTTGAAGATTGCAGCGAGCAGAAGACCATCTGGAAAAAGCCCAGGACTGGATAATATTCCTAACGAGGTGATGCGCATGGTGGCGTTAAAGAATCCGCAGTTGCTGCTGAGCGTCTACAACAGATGCCTAGCCAAGGAAACGTTCCCAGCTAGATTGAAGAGACAGAAATTGGTTTTGTTTCCTAAGGGCAAAGCAGGTGCAGCGATTGCAGCAGCGGCATATAGGTCTCTGGGTATGATCGATTTAGAAGGTAAACTCAACTCGGAACACGGAGGAAAAAAATGATATGCACAGCTATGCTTTCATCGCTATAGATACTAAAATGCTGTGTTAGTCAAATTCTTAGCTAGGATAGAAAAATTTTTCGCTGTGATTGGCAATGTCGTTGATTGCTATTTTAGCCAACTACTATTGCTAAAACAGCAAAATCCGTATCGCTAAATTATTTCGGCTAAAATCAGCTTAGATCATTCAGTGCTAGCGATGAAAAATCGCTCCAACAGCTCTTTAGAGTGGTTGGACTTCCCAACTCTCGGCGAATTCTCTTCGTTTGCGCTTCGTCGTCCGCCGCATCGTAGCTGTGCATGCCCAGTGTGTATAACCTCGCCTTCTCGGTTTTTTTTATTCCCGCCACCGTTGCTATCGCTGGTAATGTTTGCCCGCGACTCACTTGCTCATGATTTGTAATGTGTGTTTTTCATTTTACGGGAAAAACTGAACAAATTTGTTTAATAATTTATGAAAAACTGCTGAGAAATGGGTTCTGTGCGTGATCTCCTCTTAATTTGGAATATGCCTGATAAAATTATTGGGCATTTCGAAGGCAAGTACGCCAAACTAGTTTTTTGTTTTGTTTTGAGGTTATGAGTGATTTCTGAGATTTTGGATTTTACAGATGAAAAATTTACAGTGAATTCATTATTAGCATTAGATGTATTTTATATAAATTCTAATATTACATAACAAGGCCCTAGGATTGAATTTATTTACAATTTGACATTGTTGGAAAAAAAGTATAATGTTGTTGATGTTGAGGTAAATTCTGTCATTGGCCCTATCGCAGCACCTATCTGAATAGCACTAGAAGTGAAAAATCTAGTTTTCTACTAAACAGAAAACCTAATTTTTCACTAGTTTGTCAATTCTAGCGCTATTTAGATAGGTACTGCGATAAAACCAATATCGCCACCGTATTCTACGCAAAAAAATAAATACATCGAAAACATGCATAATAAGTTTAGAAATAATGTTATGTTGACCTTGCATTGAAAGGCAATAAAAATTCACGTAAATACGCTATGAGCCGAGGTACGATATTCTACGGGTGTAAACTCATTGTATTTGTTGAATTTTTAAGGTCAACCAAATAAATTTTTCAAACATGTGATACATGTTTTCAATGTTTTTTTTTTGACGCAGAATACAATGGTCCTATTTAGTTTACCATAGGACTTACCTGAAAAGCGTTAGAAGTGGAAAAATATCAGCTTAAGCACGTAAAAATGACACTTTATATTTGCAAAACTGTATCTCCTGAACGAAAGAAAACGGCATATTGCGGTTTGGTAGGAAGATAGCTTTTCTGGCCCTCAAAAACATATAAAAAATTCGCCTCAATTAAGGGTGGGATTTTTGAGATATTCAATTTAAAAAAAATGACTTTTTTAAGTTTTTTCTATATATCTCGGCTAATTTTTAAGCAATTCAAAATTTTAAAAGACCAATAGAAAGCTGATTAAATTCCGCAAATTTTTAAAAAAATTTGTCTCGCTAGCTCAATTTGAACCAAAGTTACGGCTATTTGAAAAAAATGTAAATTTTCATTTTCAAAATATTGCTTTCAAGATGCAAACTTTAAGATAGCGCCACCGGGCTTCAAAAACGTTTTTCGAAAAAAACAAAAGATACATGTCTTATGAAATTTGACGTAGAATAATATCCCAAAATTTTGAAAAAAATCGAAGCGATCGATTTTACTTGCTGGGTGAATCCATATGGAATGAGCCCATTATTATTAAACTTATTTACTATTCAAAGTAGGAAGAAGTTTCATTATTTATTAATTTGTAGGACGTATTAGCTGAGTCTATCAAGAAAAAGCTCATATTACAAAATGATATAAGTTCACCCATGAGTCTAAATATTTTAGATGGTAATTGTAAATGTTAATAAACATTCGTAGGAAAATATTGACATAAACCTTTCATCAAGTACTCCTTTATCAACTGAAGAAGTTCTCGTCACTTTAGATATTCCAGTTATATCATCAGAGACACTCATACCACAAAGCTTAATGACCACTATAGTCTTACAAATATGTATCTAGTTAACATGGATATTGTGCTACAGTTGGTTTGGTGTCTAGGGTTTGATAATTTTTTATTTATTTATTTATTAAACCCAACAAGGTGTACATAAACAGTTACACGCAGTAAACTGTTAAGACTCCAGAGAAGCATTAATCACTATTATCTAAGAAACTAAAAATTAGTGGATAGTGATCTGTAATAGTATTTGGTAGCTTGTATGTGTTACAATTTATACTATCCGATTTAATAAAAAAGTTGCCTATACAACTTCCTGATATCTCTTGTTTTAAAGGTCTAGTTATGCCTTTAAAACATTGTTTGAAAACTCGCTCTAAGAAATTAGTTAAAAAGTTTTGGGTTTTCACATCAGATTCAAACAAGTTAATGTTAAAGTCACAAAATACTATATGATTGTTTTTTTTAACGCTATCTACCAAGAACTTTTTAACATTATTTACAAAGTCAGTATTAGTGATATTATGGGATCTATACATCATAGAAACTTCTACATGAAGCCTTCTATTTAATCTTAAATTGGACTGTATTATTTTGAATTTACCGTTTTAATATTGTGTACTTGTACCGTTTTCATTACCAATTTAATATTGTGAACTGTCGCATAAATTTCGTATTTTTGTTTTCAGGTTAGGGCAGTAATGGTTTTTTGTAAGGTAAATTTATAAAATGAGAATCCAAATATTGGGTAAAAGTGATCGTATATTATCAGTCAAAATAACATGTATCATATGGCAGAAAATCATAAGATAATTATTGCATTGACGAGCAGAAAAAGTTTTTTGTATCTACTCTACGTATCGCAAACTGCTTGGCTGGATCACGCGAGCAAAACCAAATGTTAATTTCGCGGTTGACGTAATGGATCGTACTTCAACCTGGTGTAGACACGATTATCTCTCTCTCTCTCTCTCTCTCTCTCTCTCTCTCTCTCTCTCTCTCTCTCTCCTTCAGAAACAGATCCTCTATAACAAGCAGAGGGCTCCTTGGCTATGAGATGACTCAGACCGTCTGTGTGACCTTCCAGTATATGCGTACACTGGAAGATAGAAATTCACACAGACACTTCTAAGCTTGCGTGTGTATGAGTGTTCTGCATGCTACAGTGACGAGAGATTAGAGCAGAAGCTCCTCAGCGGTGTTGTCAATTCTGCTAGCTGCTGAGCAGCCACAGCATTGCAATTTTTTCAGTGGACTGGCAGACCGGTAAAACAGTTACCTGCCAGATCCATCCATTGTAATCGATCATGTACGTTTGCTACTTTAGTTCATCATAGATGTATACGTGAACCTTATAACTTTTATCTGTTTTCAAGATTTATATATCTAGATAGTAGGTGATCTAGATAGTAGTCATCGCAGTAAAGTCGCTTTCTGCGTTATGGAAAATGAATTGATCATCAAAGATTGATAAGACGTGTGTTTGTATCATTTTAATTTTCACAATTTTTATTATATATTTAGCCTTTTTATGACTACATTTATCAATTTTTGTGTTTACAGTATTTCTGCAGAAAAATTTTAATTTCTAGCTAATTGTATTATAGTACGATTTCCGAAAGGAGTAGTGGTAAGTATTTTTTAATATCTTCTTGACTAATCACTCGTATGCGCTATTTTCTATCGGCCTTCTGCTCGTATGCCGATTAAAAATCAGCCCTCCGCTCGTCTCTCGACTTAACTCAGCCCTCCGCTCGTCTGAGCCATTTTATATCAGCCCTCCGCTCGTCTGCGCCATTTTTATCAGCCCTCTGCTCATCTGTCGATTTTAAATCAGACCTCTGCTCGTCTGCCCCATTTTCCATCCGCTCGTCCGTCTGCCCGTTTCCAATAAGCCCTCCCTCGTCTGCGCCATTTTCTATCAGCCCTCTGCTCGTGTGCCCGTTTCCAATAAGCCCTCCCTCGTCTGCGCCATTTTCTATGAGCCCTCTGCTCGTCCGTCTATTTAAAATCAGCCCTTCACTCGTTTGCACCATTTTTTATCAGCCCTCTGCTAATCTGTCGATTACAGTCAGCGCTCCGCTTGTCTGCGCCATTTTCTATTAGCCGTTTGCTCGTCTGTCGATTTAAAATGAGCCCTCTGCACGTCTGTGCCATTTTCTATCAGCCCTCTCCTCGTATGCCGATTTAAAATCAGCCCTCCGCTCGTCTGTCGATTTAAATCAGTCCTCCACTCGTCTGAGCCATTTTTTATCAGCCCTCTGCTCGTCTATCGATTTAGAATCAGCCCTCGGCTCGACTGCCCTTTTTTCTATCAGTACTCCGCTCGTCTGTCGACTTAAAATCAGCTCTCTGCTCGTCTCAGCCATTTTCTATCAGACCTCTGCTCGTCTGTCGACTTAAAATCAGCCCTCCGCTCGTATGCCGATTTAAAACCAGCTCTCCGCTCGTCTCTCGACTGAAATCAGCCCTCCGCTCGTCTGTCGATTTAAATCAGTCCTCCACTCGTCTGAGTCATTTTTTATCAGCCCTCTGCTCGTCTATCGATTTAGAATCAGCCCTCGGCTCGACTGCCCTTTCTTCTATCAGCCCTCCGCTCGTCTCTCGACTTAAATCAGCCCTCCGCTCGTCTCAGCCATTTTCTATCAGACCTCTGCTCGTCTGTCGACTTAAAATCAGCCCTCCGCTCGTATGCCGATTTAAAACCAGCCCTCCGCTCGTCTCTCGACTGAAATCAGCCCTCCGCTCGTCTGTCGATTTAAAATCAGCCCTCTGTCGTCTGTGCCATTTTCTATCAGCCCTCTCCTCGTATGCCGATTTAAAATCAGCCCTCAGCTCGTCTGTCGATTTAAATCAGTCCTCCACTCGACTGAGCCATTTTTTATCAGCCCTCTGCTCGTCTATCGATTTAGAATCAGCCCTCGGCTCGACTGCCCTTTTTTCTATCAGGCCTCTGCTCTTCTGTCGCTTAAAATCAGCTCTCTGCTCGTCTGCGCCATTTTCTATCAGCCCTCCGCTCGTCTGTCGATTACAATCAGCCCTCCGCTCGTCTGCGCCATTTTCTATCAGCCCTCTACTCATCTGTCTATTGGAAATCAGCCCTCCACTCGTCTGCGCCATTCTCAATCAGCCCTCCGCTCGCCTGCGCCATTTTCTATCAGCCCTCCGCTCGTCTATCGATTACAATCAGCCCTCCGCTCGTCTGCGCCATTTTTATCAGCCCTCTGCTCATCTGTCGACTTGAAATCAGCCCTCCGAACGTCTGCGCCATTTTCTATCAGGCCTCTGCTCGTCTGTCGATTTCAAATCAGCCCTCCGATCGTCTGCGCCATTTTCTATCAGATCTCTGCTCATCTATCGATTTAGAATCAGCCCTCGGCTCAATGCCCCCTTTTCTATCAGTCCTCCGCTCGTCTGCGCCATTTTCCATCAGGCCTCTGCTCTTCTGTCGATTTAAAATTAGCCCTCTGCTCGTCTGCGCCATTTTCTATCAGCCCTCCGCTCTTCTGTCGATTGCAATCAGCCCTCCGCTCGTCTGCCATTTTTTCTATCAGTACTCCGCCCGTCTGTCGACTTTAAATCAGCTCTCTGCTCATCTGCGCCATTTTCTATCAGCCCTCCGCTCGTCTGTCGATTTAAAATCAGCCCTCCGATCGTCTGCGCCATTTTCTATCAGACCTCTGCTCATCTATCGATTTAGAATCAGCCCTCAGCTCACTGCCCCCTTTTCTATCAGTCCTCCGCTCGTCTGCGCCATTTTCTATCAGGCCTCTGCTCTTCTGTCGATTTAAAATTAGCCCTCTGCTCGTCTGCGCCATTTTCTATCAGCCCTCCGCTCGCCTGTCGATTACAATCAGCCCTCCGCTCGTCTGCCATTTTTTCTATCAGCCCTCCGCTCGTCTATCGATTTAGAATCAGCCCTCGGCTCGACTGCCCTTTTTTCTATCAGTACTCCGCTCGTCTGTCGACTTAAAATCAGCTCTCTGCTCGTTTGCGCCATTTTCTATCAGCCCTCCGCTCGTCTGTCGATTACAATCAGCCCTCCGCTCGTCTGTGCCATTTTCTATCAGCCCTCTGCTCGTCTGTCGACTTGAAATCAGCCCTCCGAACGTCTGCGCTATTTTCTATCAGGCCTCTGCTCGTCTGTCGATTTCAAATCAGCCCTCCGATCGTCTGCGCCATTTTGTATCAGACCTCTGCTCATCTATCGATTTAGAATCAGCCCTCGGCTCACTGCCCCCTTTTCTATCAGTCCTCCGCTCGTCTGCGCCATTTTCTATCAGGCCTCTGCTCTTCTGTCTATTGGAAATCAGCCCTCCACTCGTCTGCACCATTCTCAATCAGCCCTCCGCTCGTCTGTGCCATTTTCTATCAGCCCTCTGCTCGTCTGTCGACTTGAAATCAGCCCTCCGAACGTCTGCGCTATTTTCTATCAGGCCTCTGCTCGTCTGTCGATTTCAAATCAGCCCTCCGATCGTCTGCGCCATTTTGTATCAGACCTCTGCTCATCTATCGATTTAGAATCAGCCCTCGGCTCACTGCCCCCTTTTCTATCAGTCCTCCGCTCGTCTGCGCCATTTTCTATCAGGCCTCTGCTCTTCTGTCGATTTAAAATTAGCCCTCTGCTCGTCTGCGCCATTTTCTATCAGCCCTCCGCTCGTCTGTCGATTACAATCAGCCCTCCGCTCGTCTGCCATTTTTTCTATCAGTACTCCGCTCGTCTGTCGACTTTAAATCAGCTCTCTGCTCATCTGCGCCATTTTCTATCAGCCCTCCGCTCGTCTGTCAATTTAAAATCAGTCCTCCGCTCGTCTGCGCCATTTTCTATCAGGCCTCTGCTCTTCTGTCGATTTAAAATTAGCCCTCTGCTCGTCTGCGCCATTTTCTATCAGCCCTCCGCTCGTCTGTCGATTTAGAATCAGCCCTCGACTCGACTGCCCCCTTTTCTATCAGTCCTCCGATCGTCTGCGCCATTTTCTAGCAGGCTTCTGCTCGTCTGTCGATTTGAAATCAGCCCTCCGATCGTCTGCGCCATTTTTTATCAGACCTCTGCTCGTCTATCGATTTAGAATCAGCTCGACTGTCCCCTTTTCTATCAGCCCTCCGATCGTCTGCGCCATTTTCTAACAGGCCTCTGCTCGTCTGCGCCATTTTCTATCAAGCCTCTGCTCTTCTGTCGATTTCAAATCAGCCCTCTGCTCGTCTGCGCCATTTTCTATCAGCCCTCCGCTCGTCTGTCGATTACAATCAGCCCTCCACTCCTATGCGCCATTTTCTATCAGCCCTCTGCTCGTCTGTCTATTTAAAATAAGCCCTCCGCTCGTCTGCGCCATTTTCTGCCAGCCCTCTGCTCTTCTATCTATTTTAAATCAGCCCTCCGCTCGTCTGCGCCATTTTCTATCACCCCTCCGCTCGGCTGCCTGTTTTAAATCAGCCCTCTGCTCGTCTGTCTATCTAAAATGAGTCCTCCGCTCGTCTGCGCCATTTTCTATCAGCCCTCCGCTCGTCTGTCAATTTAAAATCCGCCCTCTGCTCGTCTGTCGATTTTAAACCAGCCCTTCGATCGTCTGCCTATTTAAAATCAGCCCTCTTGATAGTACCAAATAATCTGTGACGCCGATGATCGTGGACGTCGGAGATGGTGCCGAATTAAGGGACTTTTTTTGTGGAATTATACGTACAGATCCCTAGAAGATGAGAAAAATATGCCTCAATATCTCCTCAAAATATTAAATTTACAGGCAGAAAACTAATGATTGTTACCAAGGACGGTAGGATGGAAGTCGATTTGACTATAGGAGTGACACAAGAATCAATAAAGGGGCCATTTCTTTGGATTTGTATGCAGACTTTGGCTTCCTGATGGAGCATACTTGGTTGGGTTCGCGGACAACCTTGCACTCATAGTCGTGGTAGAGGAAGCATGTAAAGTGGAGCTGATTGCCAATGCAACCTTGGAAATCATCGCCAGTTGGTTAAGCAGCAGATATCTGCAGCTAGCAGTACACAAATTCAAAGCTTTAATGGCAACTCGCAGAAGGAAATACGACCCACCAACGTTCGAAATTAAAGGTTTCAGTAGTGTGTACGTCACTTTCGAGGCTAATGCCCAGTATAGAAGGTCCGCGGCCGATACGCAGGAAATTATTGTCGATGGTCGTGGAGTGGATACAGCTATATGGCGCGCCGACTTGAGCCGCAGAAGCCCTACCGGTGAACGTGGATAAGCGCATGGACACGGTGCAACGCAAGATGAATCTATCGATCATTAGCGGATGGCGCTCTATTTCAAGGGATGCAGCTAATCTACTTGCAGAAGAGCCTCCTGTGAGACTTCTAGCTCTCGAAAGATGTGAGGTTTGGCATAAACGGAAAGAGCAGTAGCAACTATAAGGAGATATATCGAAAGAAGAGAAGAACCGCATACGAGAAGGAGCGAGAAAGACGTTACTCAGAAGATGGCAGGAGGAATGGAACTCGTCAAAAAACGGTCGTTGGACTTATGCACTCATACCTAGGGTCATGGAATGGGTGCTACGTTAACATGGAGAAATAGAATACAGGCTGACACAAGAACTCAGCGGCCGCGGGTGCTTCAGAAATTACCTAGTCAAAAGAGGACACAGACCGGCCAGTAACTGCAGATTTTGCGGAGAAGAGGTCGCTGACGCGGAGCACACTCTTTTTGTGTGCTCTGCACACGAACAGGATAGGAGAAAAATAGCAGCGGAAATTCGAGCGATCCTGTCGAAAGACAATGTGATAACGACCGTGTTTGCATCACAGGAGAATTGGGAACAGATTGTGACTCATCCGAAAAGCAGTCAAGACCAAAGAAGGAAAGGACAGAGAAATGAGAAGAAGAGACTGATAAGTTAAGCCGGACTTAAACGAGTCTATCACTAACGCAGGTAGATACTGCGAGGCGCCAGGCTAAGGGACTGCCCAAGCGCTCTTAAAACCATTACAGAGGAGTGGAGGTTATTAGGTAGAGCGCGGACACCGATGTAGAGGTACGTAGACCCTGGGGTCAACTATGTCCGTGGGATAACAAGGCGCCAGCCTATCCAAAATGCTCCCCTGCCTTGGCAGGCTAGCAAAGGACATTAGGTTGAGCTCGGACTCCCTCACCCGATGCAGAGGAACGTAGGTGCCGAGGTCGAGTCTGTCTATAAGATGACTGGACGATGCCGAAGAAAAAAGACGACTGGACGATGCGGTAAGAAGAAGACGAATCGTCAATGCGGTAAGAAGAAGACAACCGGACAATGCCGTAAGATGTAGCCTAAAGAATTTACAAAAGCGACTGATAAAAGAAGGCTTCTAGGCTAAAGAAATGCAGAATTCGAAGAGGGATCCTCCTGGATCAAAACAGGCCCCACCGAAGTAATATTGAAAAGAAGTGCCGGTGGGTGCTAGAAGTTGAAAAAGCCAGTCAACGAGCGGGACTTTGAGTGGGTAGGAATCATCACACTTCCCATGGGCCGCACTCCCTGTGGTAATCTTATGAAGATTTTCCTTCCTCAGCCCGGAAAAAACCACACACCCACACACCCATCCACACACACACGCAAACGCACACACACATGCATGCGCACACATGCACACACACACACACATACACACACACACATACACACACAAAAATCCAAAAATGGTAACGCCCGTTGCAATTGCAGACGATGTCGCCCTCGTAGGTAAATATCTTGAGGACATCAACATATTCAAAGAGACCTTCAGCAAGTATGCTGGCTGGATGGACGAATCAGGACTTAAGATGGCTAAACATAAGACAGAAGCAACGCTTATAACTAGCAGAAAGAAACGTGAAATGATCACGCTACTAGTCGGTGAGCACGAAATTGAGTCACAACTATCAATCCGCTACCTAGGTGTAATGATCGATGCGTACCTCAACTTCAAAGACCAAGTCGAGTATGCTTGCACTAAAGCATTAGCAGTTGGTGGAGCACCATCCCGTCTCATGCCAAATGTAGGTGGGCCTAAGCGCGCTAGAGCTGCAGGAATACCAATGAAGGATAAATCTAATAGAACGGAAAATGGCCTTAAGGGTTACCAGTGCATTGAGGACCGTCTCCAGAGACGTTGAACATGTAATCTCAGGATTATTGCCAATCGAGATACTGGCCAAGGAACAGAGGAGAATGTACCAGCATCGAAGCCATAGGTAGCTAGATGCAGATGACTGCAGAATAAGAAAAAGGCAGGGATTTCTATAACTGGTAGGCACATTGGGACAGTTCTGAAAAGGGCAGATGGACCCATCATCTTATTCCACAAATAGTGAAATGGGTTAACCGCAAACATGGAGATTCCAGTTACCACCTGACACAGATGCTCACTGAATAAGGATGTTTCCGACAATATTTGCACAAGTATAAACATGAGGACTCACCGGAATGTCCAACATATCGGGTAATAGAGGAGGACGATCAACATGACGATCATGCCAGAAAATCTGGTACGACAGATGCTCGCATCAGAAATGGCATGGAATGCCACAACGGACTTCTCCAGAGAAGCCATCGAAGAGCTGCGAAAAGAAGAGAAGAGGAGGATTGAGCAACGAGCAAGAAGTACAGGGCGCCAGGCTATGGAGTAGCAAGCTCCTTACACTGATGCAGAGAAACGTAGACTCTGGGGCTGAGAAAATATCCATAGGATAACAAGGTGACCGCACACATGCATACGCTCTCCAAGAGAAGTAGTTGTGACAATTGAAAGAACAAAGAAGAAGATAACCGGACGATGCAGTAAGAAGAAGACGACCGGACGATGCAGTGAGAAGAAGACGATGATTCTGAAATTTAAGTAATTCATGTATTTATAAAAATTACATGTCATTAGATAAGACATATGAAGGGGAAGTGGAGATTCAATCATTCGTAAAGATTTATCCATTTGTGACTATCATTGGCAACAGAAACGACAAATAATCGATTATCAACAAACGTTGAATAGCAATAAACAGAAATGTAAATAATTACAAGCTGGGAGAAAAGATAACATTGAACCAGAACAAATAATAATATCAAATTGTAAATTCCATAAAATACGCAAGTTGAAACTTATACTGGAGCACATAGCTAGAAAAAAACATACTATATTTCTTTAATATTCTATGGTTGGATATTTTTTCTATATTAATTATAAAATTAGCTCAACTGCAAAATGAGTTACGAACTTTTTTAAATCAACACAAATTAAATAATTTTATTTTGAATCCGAATATTTTGGAATATCTATAGACAGTCAAATTAATTCTTATTATGCGGCTCCCCTCACCCTTTCCTATTTCTAGTATGAGCTACACATCTGCTCTTTCCTCTAATTTAAAAGTTTAGGGTCTCTTCTTATAAGAATAGGTATTCATTATTCAACTTTAGTTATATCTTTTCATCACATGATACATCACGTGACTATTCATATTATCTGTCATATAATACACTTTTCAGAGGGAAACCCACTATAATCACACGGTTTTTTACATGACATTACCGATAACTCTTCATGTAATTAATCATATGCTTTATTATCTGAATTGTCATATGATCCATCTTTAAATCAATGAAATGATAGTCTATTATCATGTGGTATTATCTTACATCAGTATAATATTTACATTGTAACGGGGCAAAAAATCGGGAATAACGGGCGCGCGCGTGACTACGAGAGAGATGCCCAAAGGGCAAGCTCTAGCGTGCAACGTCACGCGTGTAGGTGAGTATGCGTTGAAGCGCAGCAACTCGGCGCCGTTACTCTCGATGACACTGCTGTGCACCGCCACCGTTAATAGGTGAATCGAGGAATGCGAATCTCCGTTGTCGCAGCGCAGGCTGAAATGATGAGCGCGAAACTCCGCGATCGCTCAAGCTATCGTGGATTCTTTTCGGCGAGGAACCAAGGAAAGTATGGTGTATGCGCAGAGAACACTCACGGAAGTATATGTTCGAGTACCGTGGCTTTATTGATGCATACGACAGAAAACCTCCTTGTCCCAAGGGCAAAGATACAGCAAAAGAATAACAAAGCTTGGCCGGGTACAACGAATGACGTGAGTAAAAAAGAGAAAGATAAATATCTCGCCGGTCCGGAACTATGAATCGCTCGCGCGCTAACGATCGCAACGAAGACGGGCGTTATACCTTCGACGATGGGTTTGCCGCTGGCCAGCCGACAAGCCTCACTACACGCTAAACCGTGGGATGTACGGAATGCGGTATGTGTGTGTGTGTGTGTGTGGGGGGGGGGGAGGGGTGTGTATGCCTCTGGGTGACCTCGAGGCGATGCTGAGCCGATTTCTGCGGCTGCTATGGTGTCGCAGCCCGGCTGGACTGCGCTGGTGCTCGAGTCGTGACTTGCTGCCTTAAGCGACGGCGACGTTGATACTGGATGACACCTCACTGACACACACCAGGACACGTCTAGAACGTACTGTCGCACGATGCACACACCGAAGTTTCTGTGTATCGCTTCCTGCACCGGGGTATGCGGGCTCCACTGAAGACTTTTCAGAGAGCTAAATACCAAGCGTGCAGGAAACCAGAAACAATACTGCCGGCTCGCGCCCACGTGCTCCTTCTCGGCGGCATCTCTCTGTCTCTTACGAATAACTTTTTATTCGTACTTTGATAACAACTTATCTAAATAACTTCTTAATTATGAATTATCTATTTAACATACTCTATAGTTTTCGGAAATGATATCGATAAAAAATGACGCATACAAACAAACCCTTTTTACTTTTTTTATGTTTTACAACTTTAACGTGTTGTTATTGTTGTTTTGGTTAGATCTTAGAGTTCAATTTGGGTAAAAATAACAAGGGCGCGCATAGCGCCCCGACTCCTAGTATAAATAAACTTTTCAATGACTACACGTAGGAGGTTTAGCTTTTTCAAAAAACCAAGATTGAAGCATGAAATATCAAAAACAAAAAATCTGTAGCGAAAAAGCGAAAATTTAAAAAAAACGAAAACAAAGCTTCCTTTTCAAGGAAGCAATATAAAAAATTGAAGAAATGGCGAAATATTGATTTTTTACTAATTAATGAACTTTTTTCAGAAAAGTAGCTTAGCTGGATTGGATGCTGAAAAGGAGTAGAACCTATTTGTCAAAATTAATCCAGCCCACTTAGAACTTTTCAAAGTCCACGGCGAAGCAATTTTGAAAAGATGAGGTTTACAGGACTAATCCAGCTATACACAAGGTAACATATCATATTTGGGATTATAAAACAGTTGTATCTACTGTCTTCTTGGAAGATATAAATTTACAATTATAAGATTCTGGTTTGTTTTATTTTAATTGACTATAACATAAGCGCCTATTCCTAAGGAAAAAAAACTAAGCGAGCCGTGCTCTAGCCCCTAGGCGTCGCGCTATCAATTATTTAATTAGGAGATATCGGGAGGCAAAATTGTCCTCAGCAACGGGACGATGGGGACACGCAGTTTCGTCACCTCGAACTCGCGCTGCAAGCTGGAAATTTTTGAGAGACGAAATCGGGTGCGAGATTTCAGAAATAACTCAATTAACAGATTTTATCATTAACATCACTCGAACGTATATTCTGTCAAATTACACAATCAACTCTTATTTCAATATATTAAACTTGCAAATAACGTAGCATGAACTTTATTTTACAATCTCAATTCAAATTACGTTTCATTCGAACCAATATTCTCAAGTGTCACAAAATGGTGGAAGCACATTGCACCACGTACCATATTCCGTGCGAATTAACGCACAGGAATTTTCCTTACTGCAACTAACAAATGACGATGAATCATGAAAATTAGAGGAGAGACAAAGAAAGAAATGCACCAAATTGCCGTGTCTTGCGAATAGAACGCACAGCAGTATTGTCATAAGTTCCGTACGACTCATACGCACAGAGACGTCGCTGGCCGAGTGCAACGCTGATTTCCCGGCAAATCTTCGAGAAACGAGAGATGCCTGATCTTTGAGGAAAGCTGAAACGGGGAGAGCTGAACTCGGCGACTCAGGCAAGCTTCCTTCTCGCTGATCGCTGACTCCTCGCCAGGGCCTTCCACGAGGCCAGCGACTTCCTTCCTTCCTGTCTTTGGATGCTCGAAGTCGCGTCTTTTTCTCTGCCTCGGAGTCGTCTCTGTTGCTGACCCTCGGCCTCGCCTCTACTGCTTTTTCTTTGCTCTGCCTTCAAATGCTGTCAAAACGCAACTAACTTTCGCGATCGTCCGGCGGATGCTGCTGACTCTCTCTCCTGCGTGATCCCACTTTCATACTCGCTCTCTTTCTCTTTCTCTTTCTCAGTCTTGCGCTTTCTCGAACTCGCGCGCCTATGCATATGTGCGTAGTTTCGCAGGAAATCGCGCGTGCCATCTGAACGGTGACTCTTGCTGTCTCTCTCGTGCTATCTTGCTCACACTCGCTATTGCTGATTTTCATATCTTTGGCTATCTTCGCTGGCGGGACGCAGTCTCAGCGCGCGGCAGGTATGCAACCTCAAAATAGAAAACCAAGTAATCGATCATATGTAACTTATCGCTATTAATGCATATGCTCGAAGTTGGCATCGGCTAGGCAGAGATTCGTGGTAAAAAGGTTAGATAAAAGGTTTTTATTAGTTATTACTGTACAGTGTGTTTTACATAGTGTTTGAGTTCCCTTTTTGACAGGGTATATCTAACAGACTGGACCTACAGCTTAAGGTGGGATCCGAACCACCAGGATATTTATTTAACGTGGAAAAATCCTATTACCACTAGAGCTGGGCGTTATTAACGTGGTGCCCGTTTTTCCACGGCAGAGTCAGTGAAAAACCGCCGGAGGTGGGAATCGAACACAGGCCATCTGAGTGCGAGCCGCGCACGCTACCGACTGAGCCACTGAGCTCTACAGATGGTAGAGGGTGGTAGAGGGAGAGAGAGAGAGACAGGGAGGGCGAGCTATTCAATAGTCTACACTCTCGTCACATGACTATAATTCAATTTTCAGATTTAACACTGGCTATTCCCCTTAAAGACAGTAAATAACCTAGGAAGTTATGGAGTAATACTAGAAGTAAGGTAGGTAAAGTTAATAAATACATAACCAAGGTAATAAACCGTATTGATTTTCTGATGAATGAAAAGGGTAAAATTATAGATAATGATGAACTTGATGAACTTTTGTTGGAATTTGAGTGTATACGTGTGTATGTATGTGTATGCCTCTCCATGTTGAGAGTGTATGTGTACCGCAGTGCCACCGCGCTCTAACGTCGAGCGCCTAAGTTCAGTCTCTGCTACCGGTGTGTGCAGCATGGACGCGCCTTTGCGCACCTGAATAAAACCTACTCTTAACCGAATTGCTCTGCGTATTTTATTTCTAACGAATATCCCAACAGATAATGGACCAAGACACGATTCGACTGCGTAATTTTAGTAGTGTCTGAGTGAAATATTGAAAAGATAAAATCTAAAGAGTGAGGTTGTGTCATGTGTGATCGAATGGAGCACGGGCTCGTGGTTTTTTTGTTGCGTACATGCATGATAATCATGGCAGTTTCTGTGTTTCTTATGAAATGCGAATTGAAAAGTATTAATAACGAGCGCTACAAAGAGAAGGAAGTTGGAGAGAATGTCTTTAATAAGAAAAGTAGTTGAATTGAGAATGATGTAAACACCTAAAAATCCCAAATTTTCGGGAGTGTCCGTATTCCGAAACCGAAGGTTCGTACGCGAGTCAATTGAACTCAATTGAAAAATTACGACTGAAAATAGTTCTATCAGAATCAAATACAATTGAAATTAAGACGATGAGTCACTACTGGGTTACTGAATTAAGAGTCGAAAACTCATTCGATATGTTAAACGAAAACGGAAAAATTGAAAACACATTATAATGAACTCAATGATAATGACGTAAAAACA
>JAWWMK010013137.1:0-22706 GCA_035047105.1 Galeopsomyia nigrocyanea
ACGCCCTGTCGATGCGCTCTGCTCTCGAGCTAAGCCGTGGCAACCATTGTTTTATTCTCTAAAAATACCCAGCTCCGGAGCCAGCTACCGTTTGCCGCGCCAACGCGAGGGGAAACTTAAGATCCCAAGTCCGCCTTCTGCAAAGTCGGCGAAAACGGGTTTTATTTAATTCTCCAACCCGTAAGCGCAAAGCAAAGTAGCTTTCATAAGCTTTAAAAAAAGCCCTCATACGTTACCAAATTTGTTCTTGATCCAAAGTTATAAATAGTGTGAATAACATACCTTACAACTAGAAATAAAAACGCTGCCAGCTGCTCTGGCGGAATGCTTTCGTGGAGATAAGAGTATTTTTCGTATTTCAATAAGCAATGAATTTTTTTGTCAGATAAAAATCGATCAATTTAATTTCTTCAGCATCATTGTTTCTCGAATACTTGAAAAAAAGGAGAGTTGTTTTGAATTAAAATATCTCCGACTGCATGTTATCAAATTCATCGTGTGATAACTCTTTTTCAAGCTGCTTTTATAATCATTAAAACGAGTCCTTACACGTTAAAAAATTCATTGTCTATCCAAAGTTACAGTAATTTATGGATAGTAATCAATTACGTACTTTATACCTACAAAAACAAAGAAGCAACATTGCTATAAGTAAAGATGTGTCGAGCTAAATTTTAGAATTCATTGAGGATAAAATCGTTTTAAAGTAGCTTTCATAAGCTTTAAAAAAAGCCCTCATACGTTACCAAATTTATTCTTGATCCAAAGTTATAACAATTTGCGCATAATAGTGTGAATAACATACCTTACAACTAGAAATAAAAACGCTGCCAGCTGCTCTGGCGGAATGTTTCCGTGGAGATAAGAGTATTTTTCGTATTTCAATAAGCAATGAATTTTTTTGTGACATAAAAATCATTCGATTTAATTTCGTCAGCATTATCGTTTCTTGAGTACTTGAAAAAAAGGAGAGTTGTTTTGAATTAAAATATCTCTGACTACATATTATGAAATTCATCGTGCGATAACTCTTTTTAAAGCTGCTTTTATAATCATTAAAACGAGCCGGTACACGTTAAAAAATTCATTGTCCATCCAAAGTTACAATAATTCATGCATAGCAATAAATTACGTACGCCATACCTACGAAAACAAGGAAGCAACAATGCTATAAGTAAAGATATGTCGAGTTAAATTTTATAGAATTCATTGAGGATAAAATCGTTTTAAAGTAGCTTTCATAAGCTTTAAAAAAAGCCCTCATACGTTACCAAATTTATTCTTGATCCAAAGTTATAACAATTTGCGCATAATAGTGTGAATAACATACCTTACAACTAGAAATAAAAACGCTGCCAGCTGCTCTGGCGGAAGGCTTCCGTGGAGATAAGAGTATTTTTCGTATTTCAATAAGCAATGAATTTTTTTGCCACATAAAAATCGATCAATTTAATTTCGTCAGCATTATTGTTTCCCGAATACTTGAAAAAAAGGAGAGTTGTTTTGAATTAAAATATCTCCGACTGCATGTTATCAAATTCATCGTGTGATAACTCTTTTTCAAGCTGCTTTTATAATCATTAAAACGAGTCCTTACACGTTAAAAAATTCATTGTCTATCCAAAGTTACAGTAATTTATGGATAGTAATCAATTACGTACTTTATACCTACAAAAACAAAGAAGCAACATTGCTATAAGTAAAGATGTGTCGAGCTAAATTTTAGAATTCATTGAGGATAAAATGGTTTTAAAGTAGCTTTCATAAGCTTTAAAAAAAGTCCTTATACGTTACCAAATTTGTTCTTGATCCAAAGTTATAACAATTTGCGCATAATATTGTGAATAACATACCTTACAACTAGAAATAAAAACGCTGCCAGCTGCTCTGGCGGAATGCTTTCGTGGAGATAAGAGTATTTTTCGTATTTCAATAAGCAATGAATTTTTTTGTCACATAAAAATCGATCAATTTAATTTCGTCAGCATTATTGTTTCTCGAATACTTGAAAAAGGAGAGTTGTTTTGAATTAAAATATCTCTGACTGCATGTTATCAAATTCATCGTGTAATAACTCTTTTTCAAGCTGCTTTTATAGTCATTAAAACGATTCCTTACACGTTAAAAAATTCATTGTCCATCCAAAGTTACAGTAATTTAAGCATAGTAATAAATTACGTACTTTATACCTACAAAAACAAAGAAGCAACATTGCTATAAGTAAAGATGTGTCGAGCTAAATTTTAGAATTCATTGAGGATAAAATCGTTTTAAAGTAGCTTTCATAAGCTTTAAAAAAAGCCCTCATACGTTACCAAATTTATTCTTGATCCAAAGTTATAACAATTTACGCATAATAGTGTGAATAACATACCTTACAACTAGAAATAAAAACGCTGCCAGCTGCTCTGGCGTAATGTTTCCGTGGAGATAACAGTATTTTTCGTATTTCAATAAGTAATGAATTTTTTTGTCACATAAAAATCGATCAATTTAATTTCGTCAGCATTATTGTTTCTCGAATACTTGAAAAAAAGGAGAGTGGTTTTGAATTGAAATATCTCCGACTGCATGTTATCAAATTCATCGTGTGATAATTCTTTTTCAAGCTGCTTTTATAATCATTAAAACGAGTCCTTACACGTTAAAAAATTCATTGTCCATCCAAAGTTACAGTAATTCATGCATAGCAATAAATTACGTACACCATACCTACGAAAACAAGGAAGCAACATTGCTATAAGTAAAGATATGTCGAGTTAAATTTTAATTTTTCTTTTTCTTCGAGATATGTACTGTCGAAGACTCCTCCCTCCCTTGCCGGTTAACACTCTCAGGCTGGCGGTTCTGGAGTCTTTGGTGTTTCTTAGACCTCTCAGGTACAGGAGGCGCTCCATCTTGCGTCAGCTGATTCTGTTTGCTTATCTGTTCGATATTTACCTTGTACTGGCTAGGGTGCGACCGCACGATTTGTGCTGTTGCTCCCCTACCCTTCTTAACACTGTAGCCTTCGAAACACTCTAAATACGAGTGAAACCACACCGATCAGCTCATTATCTCAACAATGCTTCACCAGAATGGATCAATATTCTTCAGTGATGTACTCTCCCCCAAGAAGAAGATCAGCGGGGCGACAAAGATCCGTCAAAGTGGAATCAATTTACTTCTAAATTTTCAACAAATATACTCACGCATTTACCGCAACAAAAAGGCTATAAACAGTTTGAAAATGAGAAGAAAAACAATTAACCGTTGGTATTCATAAAAAATGTATGATAATTTATAAAAAAATCAAAAAGTTAAAATAATAAAAACTTTTTATAAAACATATTAATTTATTCATCAAAGTAATAGTAGATAAATAAGCGATTGATATGAATATTCGGATACCTGCGTACTGAATTTCACTATCATGGCGGGAAAATCCACCCTCGCAAGCTCACGGGGCGACATTGGAGTGGGGGGTGGGGGCACCTCCCTTACATAGGGCGTGTTGTTGCTAACATATATACGCGAAAGCTCTGGGGCCCACCTGCCTTGAAAATACCGGGTTGGTTCTTGTACATCTTGGGTTATTCGATTATTGGCCTAGTAGCCTATTTGTCTCAAGACGCCGCCATCTAGTGCCAAAACCAATATACCCTATCTACTAAGGCACTTTTTCCATAGAAAACCTTATAAATGAAAAAAAAATCAAATCTGATCATTTTATGGTTTAATGAAAAGCTTGTAATTTTATTACGGATCTCACAATCGATTTTTTTTATTGGTGAAATGAAAAATAAAAAAATTATATGAAATTTCGCGGTATAATTAATCGCTTGACATATAATTATCAAACGCTATGTTGACGGCAACAAGTTCATTTATGCTGCTCATCCTCTGGACGTTTAAAGGATTGGTTATCAGCGCACAAGTCCATCAATCAAGCGGCACAATGTGAACTGCAAGCGAATAGCGTGTCGACCTGTTTAGCTGCCTTTACGACCAATCTCGTGCTGAAATCACTCTTCTTTAGCCGGCTTCGCGCTCATCATGCCAGGGCTTTATATCCATTCTGCGTATAGTTAGTGCCTTTTCATTAACAAGCCTTTTTATAAGCTTATATTTTTAGGCCAATGAATGCATTACCTGGCGCAAATTTATGGCGCTGCATTCATCCCATCAAAGTAATTTACACCGAAACTTTTTTATTCAGCCTGATTGTAGCATATTTTCCAGTAGATTTAATTATAAACATTAATGTATATAAATAAACTACCAAAAAAATTCAAAAAAATTTCGAGCACTACAGGTGTGTTACGCATCGAATTTATGCTTGTATCACTTTCTTCTTACCTATATAATTTAAACTTTGTAAGTATATATTAAATGGCGATCGGCTACGTGCTCAAGCAAATGTTGAAAAATATGAAGAAAAAATTCCTTTTTGTTCTGTTTAGCGACTAAATTAGGATGATAACTATTAAAAACTTCCAAAACACAACTAATATGTTCTCGTTTTATACACAAAATAGTGTCATCTACGTAACGAAAATAAAAAATTGGAGTGCAACCGTGTCTATTTGTTAAAATGTTTTTGCAGTTTGTTTCTAAGTCGGCCATAACGAGATCTGCGAATAGGGGGGATATGGGTGAACCCATTGCATAACCGAAAGTTTGTTGGTGTAGACGTTTATTGAATACAAAAAAGGCGTGATCGTAGAGGAACTTAACAATTTTTTTAATTTCATCAAAGGGTATGTGGCACTGGCTATTAATTTCTCTGTAGCGTAAATCTAAACTTTTCAGTACTAGGTCATAAGGTATATTCGGCGGCGATTCTATCTGACGGAACGTTTTTGAAAATTCATCATGGCGGATGGATAGAAAAAATGCAGCGAGAGTCTTAACTATTAAAAAATAGTTCATGGCCCTTCGAATGTCCGGGTAGGGTTCCTGCGATACGGATTGTGATAACAATAATTAGTTATAAACAAAAATGTAGATGGTAGTGGCATTTTTTGTATATTCCTTCGTGGTTGCTATTCGATAGGCGCTACTCATTCGACCTAATTATTTTTTGAAGGATATTAATTTTGGAGTATTTAACGAATCGATTCGTGATGTAAATATTATTATAATTGTTAAATTATCTCAGCAAATTCTTGAAATATAGGTAGCAACGAATGTAATATAATTGCAAAATTATGATTAGAATATTCCATATTTTCATTGAGAACCTTAAGGGTTTTACATTTAAGCATTATGATTTATTTTTTTATCATATATAATTGTAATATGGTCAGGGTAAAAAGTCAGTCCACCCTCCCTTCTTACTGATTTTGAGTCAAAACATATTTTACAATAATATCATCAATCGTAACGTAGTTCTAATTAACAAAATCTTACGCGAAAAAAGATACGCTCGGATTCAGTAAGTATACCGGAAGGCCCGCAGACCCTATATTATATTCGTTGCTACCTATATTTGAAGACTTTGCCGAGATAATTTAACAATTATAATAATATTTACATCAGTACGAATCGAGTAATTAAATACTCCAAAATTAATATACTTCAAAAAAATATAATTCGGTCGAATGAGTAGCGCTTATCGAGTAGCAATCACGAAGGAATATTTAAAAAATGCCACTCCCATCTACATTTTCATTTATAACTAATTATTGTTATCTTAATCGGTATGGCAGGAGCCCTAATCGGACATTCGGGAGGGCCATGAACGATTTTTTAATAGTTTAGACTCTCACTGCAATTTTTCTATCCATCCGCCATGATGAATTTTCAAAAACGTTCCGTCAGATAGAATCGCCACCGAGTGTACGTTTGTAAATAGAGAGCTGACATCCAAAGATAATAAAACGTAGCCGTCGGAAACAGGAATTTGTTTTAATTTTTCTTTCAAGTCGAAACTGTTGTCTATGTGTGAGCTAATCGGTGGGATACAGGGCTTCAATTCTTGGTATAAAACTTTAGCGAGGGCGTGAGTACGGCTACCTCTTGTAGAGATAATAGGCTTTAACGGATTGCCTTCGGATTTTAGGGAGGCCTTAAGCGCGAGCTAAATCTGTATCATTTTGCGTTAATTGTACATCGAGATATTTTTCACTTAAGCAGTTTGTATCGTTAAGATTTTTTAGAATTAAATTCCATTAACTTTGAATTGTAGATTTTGCAGAAAATTAGGTTTTTTAACTCCTTATGAATATCTATACATGATCGCGTCAGAAAGTAACTTTCATTTTTTCATTTTTTTATTGTAATGAGACATGCATAAGCAAACAGTAAGATTGCCTTTGTCGGGGTTGTGAAGAAAATAGTTTTATTCTGTTCTAAGAATAATTTTGTAGCTGTTAATTTTTTATTGAAATCTCTATTTTGTTGAGTAATGTGTGACCGGGCAAATGAACAATTTTTTAGACACTATGTAACTGATAGTCTAATTTTGTCACTGTCATTCTTGTCTAAATATTCCCTGCTTTCTGCGATTTCTAATTTCTCCTCTAAATTTTTTATTGTAGTAAAAATCTCTCTTTTTCCGATATTAACTGGTAAGCTGTGTTTTCGACCTAAAGAGGCTATTTCGACGACTTCTTGCGGGAGAGTAACTTTAGTAAGATTTTTAACAAAGATCGACTTGTCAACCGGAACTATTCTATGCTTATCTCTACGGGTTAAAATTAATTCGAATTTTGTCTTAAGATTTGTCAAAACTTTTTTAAGAATCTTTTTCATTTTACTGTCACTCAACTTGTAAAATTTGTCCAATAAATTAACATCTAAGGTAGAACTGACTAGTATGACGAGAAAAGTAATATGAAAATGGATATCTTTTATTTCAGGTTTCAATAATCGTTTCCACATTACCAAGTCATATTGTTTAAGTAGATTACGACCTAATTCGCTATAAAAAGAGGTACTCGATAAACGCTTATTGGAATTAACGATGTTGCTTGGATATACGTCGTGCAGGCTTCGGCATTGAAGAAGGAAAATGCGGCGGGGTGTAGCACTGGCAAGTTGTTGTTTGATGTTGGTCCATTTTTTCAAATGACGTGTAATCGTAGCACCGTATGTCGTGTTGATAGTGGCGACTTTTTATTACCCTGCGCATTCATTAGTGCGACACCATACCGAGAAGACTGCTTTGAAAAGCAGCCTCTCGTGTCAACGCATTAAAAAGGTAACGGTTTTTTATTCAACGTACTATTTGGTAAATATATTACTAAGTAATCGATTTGTTATACACTACAAGAAAAAGTTCTTATTTTAAGTCTGCAGCCAATTTAAGAACTTTTTTATTTTTCGTTTTTATCTTGCTTAATTATAATTATAAGGCTCAATCTTTTTACCGAACACTTTTTGACCTAAGTGACAAAACCTATTAATTTTCAGATCATTTTTACAGCTCCTTAGTTGAAAACGAGCGAGTTCTTAAAATTGCTGCATACTTATTTTAAGAACAAGCCTACTTAATTTAAGAACTTTTTTTTGTAGTGTAAGTATGTCAAATTTACATGTAATAATTATTTATATTTCTTTTTCAATAAAAGCTTGAAAAGGTCATCAAACCTTAGCTGACGAAACGTCAAACTATTTGCTTGTTTTTCTTTGCATCAGAAAAACCTTGCCTCACTAGATCGACAAATCGATTGTTTTTCAATCGGCTCTCTCAACATTTGCAACTGAGGGTGATACTCAATTCTTTGAGCATTTTATTCTGAAAAGTTATTAATAGGTAGAATATAACTCTCGCTGTAACTAGCAACTGTACCTAGACATAAAAAAATTCGTTCGCCAACGATTGAAAGCTATCAATGTTTTTTTCCAAAACGTCGAACGGGGAAAATATATTTCCATGCATCGAAATCGTGTGTTAAACTCGCAGTATTATTCGTGTTATTTCTGTATTCCAAATCACGACGGGTCTGCACACGTGGATCAATAAACTATAAGTTCAATAGTAAAGTTTGTGGGTAGTTAGAACTATCGATTTTCTTTTGTTTTTTTTAACAAAAACTACATCTGGATAAGTCCGAGCTTTTGGAATGATTGTAACAAAACCGAGGCTGCGAGGATGATAAAAACGAACGTTGGCATTATCTCGTGTACGCGTAGTCGAGATGCTAAATCGGCATGGGAGGCTCGACAACTGCAGGCGCTGCTACACTCGGGCGATATATCGCAGCTGCTGTGTGTCCGCATGCTGAAGCTCGAGGCTAAACTCACAGGGGCAAAAACAAGCGATACGAATCGGGCGGCGATACCAAGTCCGTGTATGCGCATCGTGCGTTATATACAGATGCAGGCAATCGGGCGAACGAGCGCGCGGGCGCGCGGGCGGGAGGGATGGCAATTAGAAGGTCGCGAAATTTAATATGTAACGCGGAAACGGGAAATCGGAAGGCAACTGTGTCGCAGCAGCCTGGCACACACGCGGAAGCCTAATGCGCGCACGAGAGAATTTCGGGGCGACATTAGCATGCACAGTCGGCGCGACTAATCAACTTGTCGGGATGCGGGGGCCGGGACGCGCGCGCACGAAGCTCTTGTTTCATCGCTCCACCTACCTTTATATATCCTGCGAGCTGAATTCCAACTCTGCGCTTTAGTTTTTTTTCTTTCCAATTTCTTCATTTACTTTCTTTTTTCACGACAACGTAACAACGCGCGCTTCGCTTAGACGCCAGGTCACATTATACCTGCACTACTTGCAGCAACTTCGACTATCGAATTACGCGTGAGAAAACGACATTATGGAATAGACGCGTAATACCGACTACGAGCCATGCAAACTTTGCTTCGAGTAAGTCAATTAAATTCATCGTGATACCGTAATCTAATAATCCTGACAGCATTGTCAATTTACCCTTAGATACTCGCACAATTTTACACTCTATCGTTTTCGAAATTTTAATAAAAAAAGGCAGAATTGATTCTTTCAGAAATGCCATTCAATCGACTCATATCGTTTGAACAAGAAATGCCCGAGAGAAGTAGCACGAGATCATCGAATAAAGTAGTTTGATATGTCCTGCAGAGGTAGAGTCATTTACGCGGCTCGATCGCGAGTATAAAAATTCAGTGCAGGTATAGGTCTCTCAGGCGCGCATGCATAGCAACGAGAAGAGAGAATGGAGGGATAGAACGGGAAGCTGTAGAGGCAGGGAGGGATAACGTAACGGTGGCGACGATCGTATCGTTTGTCCGAGGGTCACGTACGAACTTGACGAGGCCACTTGGCCCTGGTGAGTGGTGACATATCTGCTGCGTGCAGTGCAGTCGAGCGATTATACGGACGGGTGGCGAGCGACGACAACGGGCCCGTCGCGAGCGTACATAACACGTCTCGTGTACCTTTCCAGGGTTGAAGCTTGAAAAAAAAGCTGCTGGCGCGCTTTCCCTCGGGGGACGATGACAGACTATATACGACGGCGCCAGAGGAAGAGAGAAAGAGGATCGCCTGTGCACCTATACGGAATTCGACGATTGATGTCACGACTACTTGGGATTTTCCAAGCGGATTTTGCAAGCGCGCGCGCGCCTCTCCTACTCCGATCCCTCCTATATATATATGCTATGCCAAAATTTATGTTCCTCCCTACTCTGTGTGTGTGTCTGTGTGCTCCCTCAACTTGCTACAGCAGCGCAAACGACGCGAACGCCGAGCGACGAAGCGGATCTTATCTATTTTTTGGCTCCTGCTATCCGTGTGCAAACCGCGACTCAATTTTTCCTCGTTATCGATTTTAATCCACAGCAATGAATCTTGCATTGAACCTTTCGTTTCTTACTTCGAACGTTTTTTATCTTTATTCCACGAGGATTTGATGATTAGGCTACAGGCAAGTTTCTTTTGCTGAGCTCTGTTCCTCTGCTCAATATTAATGAGAAATTGTAGACCCCCACATCCCCATCCTAATTTTTTTTATTGCTCAAACTTTTCCGGATTTGCGGGTTCTTTCTTTCAGGCAAAACAAGTCTATTTATGTAAATATATTTACAGCTTGATATGTTTTCCGTGTTTATGCTCCCACAATCGTGCAATGTTCGGCAAATTTTTCTACCGCTGGTAATGTAAATTTCATCTCTCCGCATGTGCGCTTTCAACTGTTTTCGAAGTATCAGTGCTTTTCCTTTGTTGTGATGAAATTTCATGTTCTCGTACCTCTGCTACTGAATAACTTATTTGTTTGAGAGAGAAATAATATATTCATCATGGTTTTCGAATATTCGCATGTGAAAAAAGTTTTTTCTCGATAAATAGTATATAGTTGGCGTTATATCGTACTTGATGAAATAAAAAAGTGCGATTTTTAGATAGTTAATAAAAGTATTTTTTGATGATAACGATTGTGAATTAAGTTTATGTTATTATTCACCAAGTAAGCTTAACGTTACATGTTGCTACTAACAGCAATTTTGTAAAACTTAAAGTTTTGATTATAGTGAATCGAAAAAGATATAAAAGGATATTTGGCTCAGGGTGTAATTGAAAACATGATAAAATATTATTCCATTGTTCTGGAAATAAAATGGTTTTAATATAAATATCGTTCAGCTTAGTCAGATAGAATTTGGTTTTTGAAAGTTTTCAAATTTATAACGAAGTAAAGGCTTCTATTCATTTTACGTTTATCTCGCTTTTCATTTTTTACGCGGAAAAATCGCAGTGTGCGAATTCTTTAGAAGGCCTGCTCTGAAAAAGATATTGATTGGCAGAAAGGCATACAAAGAGGAAATTATTCGAATCTTTTTATTGCTGCACGGAATTTGTAAAAACATATGAGGAATTCCATAAAAAAAATTGTAACAATAAATTCTGCACCGCTTTTTTCGGATATTCAAACTGCGTACACTCTCTCAATGTTACGAGTTTTCGTAATGCTCTGGCCCATCCTCTTTTATCTTGTGATACCCCTTTTTTCCCGTGGGAGTGTTAATATCACGTAAAAACTCTGATATCGATAACAACAAAAATCAGAGTTTTTGTGGGTTGTTATGGTTTTTTTTAGAATTCAATAAGAAACGATGAACGATAGCGTTAATCTGACTTCAGAATTGAATTCTGCAACTCAAAATACGTCGAAAACCATATTTTGATTTTTTTTCTACTTGAAATGTTGACTCTTATAGGACTTTGAAAACTCCCAAATTTCATTAAACATGTCAAATTTGCACAATTTTGAGTTTTTATGCATGGTTGTACATACTTTAAAAAGCTCTACAAGGGTCGGAATTTCGAGTAGAAAAAAATATGGTTTCCGGTGTATTTTCAGCCGAGGAATTCTATTCTGAAGTCAGATTAACGCTATCATTTTTCGTTTTCTATGAAATTCCAAAAACCCATGATAAATTACGTTCTTTTTTTCGATTATTTTTAAAGTTTCTATGAGCCAAAAAAGGGTGTCATAAGCCTTTGTCGTGATGGATCCCAGTTTTTATCGATTCTATATGTCAAATACTACGTAAAAACGGCTCGAGGAAGAGCGTGTACCCAATTTGAAAATAGTCCTAAACGGTACCGAATTGTTAAACTTTTTTTTAATGGAATTCCTCATATATTATTCAATTATTAACTGCAATGAGCATCTGTGATACTGCTCATGATATTTATACATTAATAATTTTATTAGAACATCTCACAAATATGCTGAATTTTCTAATATCCCACAATTCAATATTTTTTACAATGAAATGATGTTTCTCTATTTAATTGATTTTGAAAAATCTGAAATACTTTGATAATGATTCAATGTACTATTTTTTTTCAATTATTTTTATATTGTAGAGGTATAAATATTTACGTTCTATGAATGACTACCGAAGGTAAAATTAGCAAATAACATTAAATTTTTTTTAAACGATAATGCAAAAAGCAAGAAGCGATATAATAAAGCCATTACTCTTGCCTCATACTTGCGTGAAGACGCCAACATTCCCGTTGGGACTCGTATCGTCTTCCTAACTACCCAAATGTAATGAATTAAGGTGTGTGTCGTGCTAAAGCAAAGTTCAAAAGTCAATTGCTATACAAACCAACGGAAGAAGAAAAATTATGATGGGAAATTTCTTTATGGAAAATGATACTAAAATTTGTACTAAATTATTAATTATCACACACGAAGAAAGTCAAAACAATCAAATATTACAGATCTATTTATTACACATGCAATTACAATAAAAGCTTTGAACTTCTTTGTTTGTCTGATCTTGATCAACGATTTTGGCTAACTCACAGCTCGCTTTCATCATTGGCATTGTTTTTCTTTCTAACGACAATTCAACTGTTTTTTTTAACTTTCTTAGCAACGAAACATTCGAAATTTATGTTCATTGTAGATTCTTTCTGCAGAACTTTTGTTAAGTAGTTTTTATTGTTGTTGCTCTGAAAAATATGGAATCAGTAGATAAATGATGCTAAAATTTGATCATCATAAATGAAATGGCCAACATAATTGGATGTCCCATACCATATTTCTAATAAAAGCGATAGGCACACAAAATCGATCCTGAAAACTGTGTGACGATTTCAACGAGAAATTTCTATGTCGCGAGATACTAAATTATTTCGGTCATCTATGTCAATATATTCAACGTTCAACGGGTAATTTATATCGAACGGTTATTTGCAATGAAAAAGAGGTGTTGATCGATATTTTGGTTGATTGCTTTCTAGAGTAGCCGAATATCTGATAGCTTCAGATAAAATCCTTTTGTATACAATAATTATAGCACCAAAAAGCAAATATGATGATTAAAAAGAAAGCTTATTTCTTGCTGAATTTAATGCCAATTAATGTCCAAAAACAATTAGATTGTCTAGTCTTTCATTCTAGATTTAACGTATTATCCTGGTTTTAATGTCCTTACTATGTAAACATAACATTCAACTTAAGCCTATTCAGCCGACGGTAGAACGACCCTTATCCTTGAGATTACGGCATAACACGGTAATTCACAAAGGGATAAAAAGGGCCATACGCTAGCGTGTATAAGGATGAATGTGCACAAAGTAGACGACGCTAAGTAGTATACAAACCGTTTTAACTGGATCCACCGTGACGTCGTCGCATGCTGGCGTGCGCAAGGGAACGCAATACCGAGTGAGCAAAAGCACTATACAGATCTGTAAGCTTGCAAATGTAAGAAAGGATTTGGTTCCCGTACAAGGGATGAAATATCCGAAATTTATGGTACAAAGGAAACAAATTTCAACAATAATCCTCGTTGAACCAAATATGGAACTGGAATACTAATTAATTAAAGTAAAAAACAAATTTTCAAATATATATTTTTTTAAAGCTGAAACAAATATAGATATATTAATATTAAAGACATAATAACAAATTTTATAAACAAAGTATCAAGTTTAGTATTGCATTTATTTGTCGCTGATAATTTTAGCCACCCTTACCTTCCGAATCAATAGATACTTTGACGTAATCTCGTGAATGTATATCATCGATAATTAACATTATATATTCAATTTTTCATAATCATTCCTTAATTGCAATCGACATACAGTTACTTAAATGATTGTTTTTTATATTTACATTTTTAATCTTCCTTTTCGTATGAAGGAATTCATTTCCATAACTTCATACATCAATATAACCCAATCGCATCTTTGAAAACTGACGCGCGGGTGCACTATAGATCAGTCGTTTCTGAAGTCAAGAATAGCTTAAAAATACCTTTTTACTATGTAAACAATTCCCATCTTATTTTAAATTGCAATGAATTATTTTTATGAAATACTTCCTTGGAGGAACGTTTATTTATTTTATTTGAAATACTATGTAGAGTCCATATGAAATAGTTGTAGACACGCTCGGATCACAGGTTTCCGTGTTTTACAAGTCTCACATTTTTAAAATATCTTTATAATCAAATCTTCTAAAACAGTAGTAGACTTTGGATTCATGCAAATCAATACGCAAAAGAAAAGTAGCCAAACGTTAAAGAAAATCAATAACCATCTTACGTCTTGACAACTAATAAAAGAAAATGATTTCAATTGTTTAGTCATAAAAGGACAGTGATTGACCACTTAATTAAATCGATAATCAGAGTGGATTGGCAGTAAAAGTAGTCTGAATGATTTATTTAAGTACGTAATATATGGAACAAGGCTTCTTAAAAATGTATCAAGTAATTACTAAGCTATTGAATGCTTCTGTAGAAAAATCTAAGGCACAAATGTCGGTTGTTTCTAGAGTTCAAGAAATATTTTCTGTAAAATGCTAAACTTTTTCAAAAGACTTATAACATTGAAAGTTTCATTTATAACAATTCTTTTTTTACCTGTCGATTTTTGTGATTCCGGTGTGAATAATGCATTTATCACAGAATACTTTTCATTTAGAGCTCCGTCAACTGTTATAGCTTTTACGTGCAGTCAATACGATAGTACATACAGCAATAATATAAACACAAATATAGCAAATAGCGATTCATAGCTCGAAAATTCACAATTTTTCAGGTGACTTTCAATTGCTTAAAAAGCTTAGTGATGCGCAATTACAGACTGCGATTTGGAAATTGGCAAATACTACTGACCTATTTTCGTTTGCTAAGATGGTCTATCAAAAATTGGGTATTTTTATAGATATACGCTGTCAACTTCCCGAATATGTGAAATCAACTTTCGACGAGGTAAGTATTCAAATAATCAAATAAATTTACATTTACATCATTTTGCATTTGTTTAATCTACTACAGGCATCGAACCATAAAATGTTTGATGAATTACATTATTGGCTTATACTGGGCTCCAGTTTGGATGAAAGTTTATCACTCATAAATGATGATTCATTCGGTTTATCGACAGACTTTGTTATTGCAATTTTTGAGAATAGTCGGTTCACGCTTTACGATGTTTACAATCCATGTAAAGTACGAGGAGGAACTTTGAAAGTATCAAAAATGGGCAGTTGGGACGAAACTGATGGTTTAAAGATGCTTTACGAAATGAGTAAACTACGTCGTTGGAATCTTGAAGGAATGAAATTAAAAATAAGAGGGATAGTACGTAAATATGCAATGTTTATTGACCATACAACTATGGCAAACTGAAAAATTAGCATTTACGTCGATAACAGTTTTTCAAGTGTCATTTTCTTTAATTTATGCTTTAACATATAATGTTATTGCTCTAAATTGCAGATAACAAAGAAACCATCAAATATGTCAGTCGCTGACTACTTACTAGACAACAATTTTCGACTTTCTGATCGTATGACTAGAATAGCTTACGTTATGTGGCTGCATATAGCTCAGAAATTTAATTTTACGTAAGTAAAAGCTTTTTCACATTCATCCAGTCTGATCATTATTTTCTTTTTGTAGGCCATATTAGTATAAATTTATTGTTTTGATGAATATTATATAGATCAATATTATTTTGACTTCGATCAGTTGAATTGACTAATACGAATTTCAACTAAACATGTAGCAAAATTTATGATTGTTGTTATATTTAGAAGAAAAAAAATTCTGACTGTAATAAAATGGACAAGCGAATTTAATCTCTTATTGTGAGATTTTATTGTATAAATGATTCTATTTTTAATAAGTAGAACTTATTTTTGGAGCTACACACTGTTACACGAATACCCTTTTAGACAATTAATTGCGCAACGAGATGACAAATTAACATCTTATCTTCAATTTAAACATATTCCAATTACTTCAATATTTACTTTAAATTTGAATTTATAGCATCGACTTCAGTGAAAGTAATATTGTGAATGAAAAAGAGGAAAATGATCCAGTTGTTATTGCATTGATGAAAGGTGAAATAGATGCTACTGGAACTGCTGAAATAATGACAAAACAACGAGTCGATCTATTGAAAGCAGTCTATCCCTCTATACCTTACAGGTGAACATTTTGCATATTAATTCTAAAGCAGCTATGTAGGTTTAACAATCGAGAGATAACAACTGTGGTTAGCTACATAGGTTCTGCACTACTATAAAAACAAACGTATAAGACTGCTTTAAAACGTCGTAACCTGATTGAAAACGAATTAGAAAAATGAGTACAGGCATAGCTTGAGTCAAGTAATAACGAAGTAAAATAAAGGTTTAAAGTACCTTCATACCGAGGTGATAAAGGTGATCGCTGAAAAATCCGTTGGTTAAGGCAGTGATGCCACTAGAGCAAAAATCGAACATAACATAGTAATTTTTCTTTTGAATAATTTGATTAAGCATCCGTCCAGTTCACTACAAATATGTTAATACACGTGTTTTTACAAAATATTATCTCTGCAACTTGGATCGACCCGCTAAACCCCCTTACTTTTACTCGACACTGTAATTTAACCTAAACATGTATTTCAGAACAAGCTTTATATTCCGGAGTACCTCTTCCGACCGATTAAGTGTCCGAGATATTTTTCTTCCATTATCTTCGACAGTATGGTATTTGACCCTTGGGCTGAGTATATTATCCGTTAATGCTTTAGCGCTTTTGTCCGTTGTTGCAAAAGAAGATTTTTACGAAAATTATCTTCGTTCAATAATAATAAATGTTGGAGCTTTCTGCCAGCAAGGTAAAAATATTTGAGCATACATTGAGATTTTGAAATTAGAAATTGTCTTATAAATAATTGTAATTCATAAAAATTGGCAGGCACTGAGTTTTCTTCCAACAATTTGTCTGGTCGGATAGCAATTCTCCATATACTATTATTCTACTTACTGCTCTATAATTACTATTTGGCAAGTGCTGTATCTAATAGATTGAGTGAACCGATAAAGTTTATTAATGATTCGCTACATGAGTTAAGAAATAAAGACTTTGGATATGCATCAGAGCCGATGCTTGATTTTGACGAGCATATGAAGGTATTACACGAAACATATTTCCAAATACAACAGAAACTGTTTCTTATTTCACTTTGCGTTTATCGCGTGTTCTCTATACTTACCAGGATATATTTTCTTTACCTACGATTAATAATAGTTCGTTTTCATTATTTATTTGATTACTTTTTCAAACTTCTTGTAATTTTTAATTCAATTCTATTTCTTAGCAAAAGAAAATATTTTCAAGCCTTCTATATACTCAATAAAGAAAATAAATTATTTTCATTATTGAGAATGTTTCAACAACAAAATAAAGTATTTGATGCCATCTCAATTTTGATAACAATTAAGAAACAGATTCATACGATTTTCTTTGTCGACGAAAATGAAATGAATAATGGCAAGTACTAATAATGCGTTACCTGTTATGTTATTTCAGAATCCTGATTGGGAAACCAGATCGTTTTACTCAAGTCGTTGGTCGAAAATTCCCGAATCTCAAAGATTCATGCCGCCTGAAAAAGGAATGTCACTAGTTTTGAAAGGTGGTTTTGCTTATCACTCACATCCAGAAATAAGTTATCCATATGTAGAACGTCACTTTGACCATCGAAAAATTTGCGAAGTACAAGAAGTTCATTTGATAAGACCAATGCAATTGTCGATATTCGTTCATATAAATAGTTCTTTTATAGAAATGTTTAAATCAGGGTAAATTTACTGAAAAACATCATTAATTTGATGTGTACAGTATATTATTTAATGTTATATCTCGCTTTTCAGATTTTTACGTCTTACAGAAGTTGGCATACGTTTTCGTCAAATCCAAATGTGGTCCTCAAGAAAGCCGCATTGTCGAAGTGATTTATTAACAGCAGATAGTGTAACTATCAAAGAGGTTGCTCCAGCTATAATTTTTTTACTTTGTAGCATGCTTGTTGCGGGTGTTTTATTAACGATGGAATTCTTATTTTCATATTATCATAAAAGGTAAGCGCAATTTTTCACTATAAGTATGGCGAGAAGTATTATTGATACGATAGAAACTAAGAATGTTTTAATAAACTTTTCAACAATACATATTAGGTCAACTTCAAATCAGGGGCGCCGGGCAGGTAGAAGAGTGTCCCGCGTGGTGAAAAGTGCTACTCGTGTTCATCTCGCTTATTATAGAACAGTTATTGCTAAATTAAGGCGGAAAATTTAGAGAAACTTCTTATAGTATCTAGGTACTACAAGGAGTACCTCTAAATTTTTTTCCAAATTTACACTGGATAAAATAGTACCTTTATAAAAAGAGGACAGTCATTTTGAACAAATACTCTTGTAATAAGAAGAAATCCTCTTGTTACAAGAAGGTGTCCTCTTGTAGTAGGAGAACTCTTCTTGTAACAACAAGATTCCTCTTGTTATAAAAGGAAGTCCTTTTCAAGCTATTTTGAGAAGGAAATCTTCTTGTATCACGAGGAATCTTCTTGTTACAAGAGGATTTTTTCTCACAATCAGTGTACGAGTGAGATGAATACGAGCATAAGTGCTTTTTACCGGGCAGGACCCTCTTTGACCAGTTCCTGAGCTGAAGGACTATTTTAAATAGAAATAAAATCTTTTTATTCATCTGACGTCGACAGAAACTAACAAGGGGAGGACCAACCTTCCTTGTCATGGGTTCTGCTCAAACTCGGTCAGTGGCCTTCTTTTGTATAGAAATGAAAGTCCGTCGAAGGATTCTGTCTCATGGGCCTTTGTTCGGGAGTTATCGGGCCTTATATGCGGAATACTGAAAAATATAGCCTCTCTTTTTATCGAAATAACCCTTGAAATATTGACTCTACCGTAATTTCAGATGTATGTACCAATAGAAAGCTGAGATCAAATCCTTCTATTTGAAAAAAAGTTTGTCAAAAAACTCCAATCTGTTCATAAGTTGTGTTGATTTCAATTTTTCATTCAAAATGCTTAATAAAATTTACAAAACCTCAAAAGTGCTAGATTATTATGAAAATCTTTATCGCGACATAACTTATTATAAGAGTTTTTGACAAACTTTTTTTTAAACAGACGAATTTGAACTCAGTTTTCTATTAATAACTCTGAACTAACAGTAGATTCAATATTTCAAGAGTTATTTTGATTTAAAAAGAGACTCTATTTTTCAATATTTTGCATATAAGGCCTGATAACTCTCGAACAGAGGCCCATGGGACAGAATCCTTCGGGGGACTTTCATGTCTGTACAAAAGAAGGCCACTGACTAAGTTTGAGCCAAATCCGTGACCCGAACAGTTGGTCTTCCTCTTGTAAGTATATATATATATATATACTTCAGTTTATCGTTAAAATTACCATCGATAAGTATATTGATAAAATTTAAATAATTAAGTACATATATCGTTGCATGATTTGCTAATTAAAAATCAAGAAAAATTGAATGTCTCAATTCTATCAAGTCAAGATATATTCGTGATATTTATAGTTGATCTTTTGTAACTAAACTGATTGTTATATTGTGATATATTTATTCCAGGATCAAACGATCCGCCATAAAGAAAAAAGTTGAAAATGTTTCTCAAGAAACAATTAATGTTTTAACTGAGAAGCCTCTCCAAAGTCCAGTAAAATGCATCGACTGAGATACACCTAATTTTATTTAAATTTCTATAAAGCAAGAATATAGTTTGTAAATACGTAAATGTACATTGAACACATTGCACTAATTTGTTATTGATTGAATAAATTATAAAATAAACACAAATAATTTGAATCAATTTCAAATAAATAAATAATTGAAAGAATAAATATTGAGAAAGAATTTTTATTAATTATTTATATGTATGTCATGCATGATAGCTCAATAAAGATTAAGCTCTGAATTCAGAAATATGATATTAAATATGAAACAATAATAAAACAGGATTCCTGAGAGCTTTACAAAAAAGATAAACAAGGAATCACTTTTATTCTTATCTGTGGCAGTGAATTAACCTATACCTATACTATAAAATGTTTCAATAATGTTTTTCATTACCGCGACTTGACAATATCCATTTTTCCGTTCAAAGTTATATTAAATTATGCATAAGTAAAAAAACATACTATTTTGAATAACTGCCACGAAAAGCTAATATCGTACGTTCTATTTACTGAAAACTGTATTATTTGATCAATACGGTCGACTCATTTATTGACTGTATCAATCAATTTTTTTTTCTGAACATGTGAAAAGAATGAAAACAGTTGTCAACGAAGTAAAAGATCAATGATAAATTTTCTATAGCTTGTGACGTAGTTGTCAGGATTTTAGTAACATTTTTGTAGCTTTTTTGATACAACTGATATCTTATTATATGACATATAAAATGCAGATAAAGAAAGTGTAATAATACATATACCTAACTAGATCACTTCAAATACTTCATTATTCACGCACGTGAATGCTCATGCCAAATCAGACACGACATCTTTTTTACCCTACAATTGTATACATAAGCAATCACTGAATTTTATATCATTTCTTGTCAGAATAAACTGTTAGATGGATATGAAAATGGAGCCTTGTAATCAATACTTGTCGTACAGTAGGCATTATCATAATAAAGCAGGTGACGTCTTCTGCAGGCATACACAAATTGTTTTAGTTTATATGTACTCGCATCTTAAGTTTTATGATATTAGTTCTTGCAGAGTCATATTGATATAATTATGTTTCACAATTTCAAAACCACATTACTTTTACTTGTCTGTTTAACATCTCAATTTTCAGTTTCACAATTTCATAACAGCTTTATTACCGACTATTTTTTATCAAAATCTCTATCTAGTGCTGTTGTGTATCATTGCAATGAAGCCACAGGTTTGAATAATTTGAAACTATATGAAAAATCTAGTAGCTTTCACTATGGTATTTTGTTACATATGCAGACACTCTACAGCTTACTTTCCAATTGAGTAAGTTACAGATAAAATCCGTATTTCGGAGATTCGAAATGAATATAGAAAATGAATGGCGTTTTTTTGTAAAATCTATGTATTCAAGATTAGGATTAGTGTTCGACCTTCGATGTCAAATAAATAAAAAATTTCAAATATCGTTAAATAAGGTATAAAAATAATATTCCACATTATACTTACAAAAACATTACAATGTAAAAATCGTAGAGTGTAAAATGATATTGAAAATTGTCTTACATCAAGAAATTGATAATTTCAAATTTTCAAGTATTGACACTATGAATAGTTTCAACTTTAAATATATTTGTTTTGTTATATTAATAATGATAGAATGGCATCTTATAACGTAAAATTTGTTATTTGAACTTTTAAAACATTAAAATTGGATGATTATATGATGATATAACAAAAAATCAATATTTAATTGATAAATCGCATTATATGGACTAAAAAGTGTACATCTCGTTCAATAAGTTATAATAATATATACTTCTATAATGTATAGTAAAATATAATTTTGTAGGCTTCTGATTATAGGATGTTTGACGAACTTTTTAGTTGGCTTGTTATTGCAACGGATTTGAAAGAAATTTTAGACATTGTTAATGACGAATATTTTGGTTTATCAACTGATTTTGTGTTAGCTATCGAGGAAGGACACGGATATATTCTTTACGATATTTATAATCCATGTAAAAAATGTGGCGGTACTTTGAATGTGACACGTATTGGAATGTGGAATAGAAAATACGGATTTAATTCCATTTTAAAATTTAGGAAATCTGACCGATGGAACCTTCACGGTTTGAAGTTGAAGTTGAGTGGTCTTGTAAGTGCTAAGCATCACATAATTTTTAAGGTTTTACTTAAATTTATTAGTAATATCTTTACGTAGATTGAAAATATACAAATATTGTATAATAATACTAAGGTTACCATTAAAATTAATTCTTTTTTCTCAAGGTAAATCAAAAACCAAAAACTGTGAGTCTATCAGAACATTTAAAAGACTACAATTTGAAAATGTTGGATACTGTTGTAAAACTTAGTTATGCGTTGTGGAGTCCTTTATCTGAAATGTATAATTTTACGTGAGTAGATACGTCTTTTAGTTATTAAGGTCCTTCTACACACACACACACACACACACACACACACACACACACACACACACACATATATATATATATATAGCACACCAAAGTGTATAGGCAAATTTTTCTCCCTGATATTGTCTCGAGTAAGTGAGATATCGCCGAAAAAAAAAATGATTCGATCGTTTAGTATTGTACAATTACATATTTCAATTTTAGCTCGTTTGATCAAGCCAAATATTTAAAAATAATTTTGAAAAATTGGCTTTCTATCATAAACATTGAGCTGTCAGTTTGTCTAAACAATTAAAGCTTAATGTTGACGAAAAAAAGCACAATTTCAAAAATTATTTTTAAATAATCCGCTTGATCAAATGAGCTATAATTGAATCAGTGCAATTGTATTGAGCTAATCTATCGAAACATATCTTTTTTTCGCGATATTACACTTACGTGAAGCAAAATCAGGGAGACAAATGTTTACATCTTGGTGTGCTATATATATGCGTAGAGGGACCTTAAATCAAAAAGTTGCTGTAATTATTTTTATTCTTTGTGACACTGGTAAACTTATACTTCACTACTATTATAGTATTTATTTTATTTTCTGAAGTAAAAAAAAAGCAAAGTACAGAGCCCTAGTGGGTATGTACACAAAAAGAAGATTATAATAACGATTTGGCGAATCTATACCTTTTCTTCGGCAAGTCTTATTTTTTAATCTATAGTAGGGGAGGGTGGGGCAAAACGGCACTCCTAACTTTAATGTCGGCTAAAATCTTAATAAAACAGATAATCAACTTCTGCACGACACATTCACATTCGCTGAAGTAATCCCTACAAA
>JAWWMK010013188.1:0-22675 GCA_035047105.1 Galeopsomyia nigrocyanea
TAGTTATTTAGTAGAAAATCAAGACATTGTGAAATGCAAACAAAATTTTATTTTATATAGGGTCCGGATATAATATGTATTATCAGTATGAGTGCTCGAGTAAGAGTTTTTGAAGTGTCGAAGTATATAAGTCCTATTTTTATTTGACAAGTCAGAATGTTGATAATTGAGTACATTGAATTTCCACATTTATTTCATTAGTTTGTGTATCCGTGGAAGTAGATGTCCACTCATTCAATTTTCTCCGATACTTCGACATAACATCCTGCGGATTTAATAAACAAAAATTGCGATGCACGTGAAAATATGCTCATGAAATGCATAATATAATAGGCGAGATACATACCTTGAAGGCTTCTCGGAATTTTCTCGACATAATTACATAAATAACGGGATTTAAAGCTGAGGATAAACTGTATGTGAAATCTCGAACCAATGACGTGAACGCAAGGACGTCAGATGAACCCAATTTTTTCTGCGGATCTGGTGATTTTTCATGATACCATATTATCTGGCATGCGAAATACGGTGCCCAAGAAATGAAAAATAGCACGATGATCACGGCTGAAAATATATATGAATTTCACGTGACAACAATGCCAACGTCCAGATGAATTCAACTTACCAAACATCGCCAAGATTTTTTTATTTGTCCGATCAACCTGAGAAGTTATAATTTGTCTTTGATTTGCAAATCTATTCAATTGAATCACAATCAAAGTGTACATTACTGTAATCATCAACATCGGCAAAGCAAAATAAGCTATCACACAAATATATAACATATATGGCCAAGTATATACAAGGACGTTCTGACAAGTTATATCATCTCCACAATTGTCGATTTTATAGAAAAGTTGAGCTATTGGTAACAATGCTAATACAGCGCCAGTCAGCCAAATTGTAGCGATAATTTTTTTGAAACGTGATGTTTTGGACATCGACTGGACGAAGAATGGATGGCAAATAGCCAAATACCGTTCCAGTGTGAACGCTGTTACGGTCAGTACGGATGCATTCACAGACGTTTGGAATACCCACTCGCGAACGTAATGTACTATTTTTATACTCTCGTGCGGTGAAAATGACTCTATACTTGTAATCAACAAATATACATTTTTATTATTCAGTGTATTTAGTGGCTCGCTCTATAAACTTGAAGAAATAAATACCATACTCTATATCGTAAACGTAAAAATATATATCGTTTAGAACCCCTGTAATTAAAAGCAGTAGATCCGATATCGACAAGCTGAGGAGATAAAAATCGGCGAGGGTGTTCATTGATCTGCTGCACGAAATCACTATGCAAGAAAGCACATTTCCTACCAAACCGATAATGAGTAAACAAATATTTTCGACATTCACGTATTTATAAAAATTATCAATATCGTCCAACTCCATCTTGGCACACTACGTTTGTATCGAAAATTAAAACTTTTGGAATTAATTGATTTGTTAATTGAACGTCGTCTTCTGTACGCATCAAGTACGTAAACTGGTTATAAGAACCAAATGTATTTCGCGTTCGTTCAAATTTAGCAGTTATATCAAAAAAGGAAATCCTAACCACATAATGCAGCTGATAGACAAAGAAGTTGCTACTAATTAATTTTATAAGCGACGTAGAAGAAAAGAGAAGTGAACGTTTTATTTGATATGATGCAGAAATAAACAACAAGTCTTCTGTGTAATATTTGTTAAAATTAAATTCCAGGATGATTTAAAACAAAATGTGTCCATCAAGCATCTTCCACAGGCCTTTCATTAGTTGACGTGCTTCTGAAAGCAGACTCCAAATCAATCAATTTCGTCCGAGACTTCGATAGAAGATCCTATGAATTAATTAATTTAATTAAAATCAAGATTTGAAAAGAATAAAAATAGAAAATATGTAGAATAAGCAAGCGCATACCTTGAATTTTACTCGGAATTTTTTCGACATTATTACATAAATCACGGGATTGAGAGCTGAGAATAAAGTGTAAGTGACTTCTCACACCTTGTATGCAAAAAAAAAAACTGCTCTATCGCTGAGGCCTGACGAATGATTGTAGTACCATATTATTCGGCATGCGTAATACGGCGCCCAAGAGATGAAAAATGCCACAATGATTACAGCTGAAAACCCAACAATTTGCTTGATAAAAATACAATTTTCACACTGATTTCACTTAGCAAACACTTTCAAAGTTCTCGCATTCGAATGATCAATCTGAGAAAAAATCTGTCTTTCATTCGACGTTTTATTCAGTTTCATCCCAATCAAAACGTACATCACTGTGATCAGCATCATTGGCAAGACAAAATACACAACCACGCAGACGTATACCGTATACGGCAAAGCATTAACGATTACAGATGGTAAACGTGAGTGATATGCAAAACTTTCTTCATTGAAGAAAACGTGCGTGACTGATAGCGAAGCTAGTTGCAATCGACCAGACTGTAACGATGATTTTTTTGACCCGCGATGTTGTTGCCATTGATTGCACTAACAATAAGAACGGATGGCAAAAGGCTAAATATCTTTCCACTGTGAAGGCTGTTGCAGTCAGTATAGAGGCATTCACGGACGTTTGAAATATCCACAAGTGAGTGTAGAATGCTACCTTACTGTTATATATGTATTTGCTGTACATGATTGAGAAAAATAAAGGAAAATTCTTATCAACGAAAATAATAAGACGGCAGTACAATAATAGTACATTACATACCAAGGGCGTAAAGGGGGTCGTTTTTCACCAAGGGGGCAATTGCAGTACGAGTCGAGGTGAGCTAGCACCAGGCGAAGCCGAGTGCGTTTGCGCGCCGATGGCGAGTACTTCAAGCACCCGAGCATAGCCCATGGTGCGTATTATACTTTTTGTCACGCATGTATTGATTTTGCGATTTTGCGTCCATAAAAAGAGAGCAAAATATGACTACTTCTTATTAATTTATTCACACATACATTTCATAGAAAATGAAAAAATGAAAAAAAATATATATATGTATATATACTATATATGTGTGTCTTTGACTATTCATTATATAAAGAGCGTTTCGTCAACGATTAGCAAAAAAAAGTTGCAGCGGGCAGAAAAGTCTTTTTTGCCCGGTAACAGGGGGCAGAAAAGTAATTTTTTTGCTCGCTGGTCGGAAAAATGGCACTTTAGGTCCTTTTTTGCGGGTGTAAAATCGGCAAAATCGTGCATGTGTGACAAAAAATTTATTTTTGGCGTCGTAGTGGTTTTGTACCCAATAAAAAAATTTCTTTTTAATTGATTTAGACAATTCTTTCCTATTTTAAAATAAAATTGGACACGAAGCCACGTATATATACAGCGCGTTGAAAAAATAATGGTTTATAGGTATTAAAAATAACGAATAAAAATTATTGGAAAATACCTAAGTAACATACACTGAAGGGTAAAGATATCGATAGATATTGTTAAAGACTCTTGTAATCAAAATCGTTAGATTCGAAATCGATAGGCTCAGAAGATAGCCATCGGTGATAGTATGCATCGATTTCCTGCACAAAATCATGATGCAAGCCGTGATATTTCCCAGGAAACCGATGACTAATACACAAGTATTTACGACTACTATAGATTTATCGAAATCCATTTCTTCTAACACTATTGAGATGCGCGCGTGTCGAGCGAGTTATGAATTTCAGATTCACTGAATTATCCGCTACACTTCCCACACTGCGGATGCAAATAACAAATATTTCGCATTCGCTGGGTTTTGTAAATGGGCGTTCAACATGCCAGCCAGCCAATGATAATTTTATTGTGTATCAAAAAAGGAAGCCATGGTGATATTCATCTGACTTGTAAAGGAGTCAGTCAGGGTTTACGTCGATCCACTGCGTAAAAATGTTATTTTCCACAAAACTGGTTAATAATATACAAATATTCATTACTTATAATAATTATAATGTATTTTTGACTTCTGAGAACGAATAAAAAAAGTGCGATAACAAGATTTGCTTATTCTAAGACGAAAATCAATTCGTACTTTGCGCTCTCTATACTCATCCAATAAGCAACGATTTAAATTTTTAAATAAGGTACGTGTACCTAATACCGCCACTGGCTGGTATTAAAATGTACGCTTGCTACAGCGGTACGGTGAAGTGACATTATGTTTATACTGTTAAATAATGAAATTTCCAATGATTTAAATCATCTCCGAATCCGAAATTCGCTTTACGCGAGGTGTTTTATGCTCTGGATGCGCACATTTTCCAAATCTCTAAATTTCCAATACACGGATACATGTCATTTTAACTAGGCTAATATGCCTAAGCATAAAATTGCGATACACTATTCGATTCGTCTTCTTTTAAGCTTTCAAAAGCACTCATTAGAAATATTTTTAGTGCATAAATAAGCCAAATGCTGCCCCAGTTTCTATTTTCATTCGATTGAACCTAATACCGCCACTTTCAAAAATCCTATACAAACGATGGGTAAAAATTTCAATTACATTTTTCTTAATAGAGTTTGCATTTCTTTGTTCAAATAGAGAAAGGATAATGTAAAAGAACTAAAAAAAAATTATTTCGATCAATTATCAACGTCCAAAGGTCAATTTCTAGTTTATTTTTTAAATCAGTGTTAATTAATAATTAAGACATTATCACATTATTTATCATATGAAAATAGCACGTCTTCATGATAAATGTTGCTACCGAAAGTTATTTTTCAGTATCAAACAATCTTAAAGTGGCGGTATTCACGGTGAGACTCCTCTATCAGAAAATGCACAGTCGAGCTGGCAATTCTGTACGGCTAGTGGTACGCGTGAAATGAATGTGTGCTGTCCGACAGTGATCTGATAATATAAATGCGTACACAGCACAAGAGGAAGCGATAACCATTTAATCAACTGATTTAAACCTAAATTATTTCTGTGGCTGCACGGCATAACGACTCAAGTCCATTTTCGTGATTTTGACTTATGTGTTTTTGAAATGGGAATAAAATGTGTACAATTAATGAATCGTTTTTGGAATTGATATCGAGCTTAAATTAACAATAATTCAAACCTTTTAAACTACTTGTTGAAAGCAACTTACCGATATTACACATTTTATTCCAATGTCAAAAATATATAAGTCAAAATTACGAAAAGGGTTTTAAGTCATTGTGCCGTGCAGCCACAGATAATAAGCGTCTATTTTCTTTGGTGGAACTGATAGTTGGTACGCTGCTTCTTTCGATCGTTTAGATTGCCACGGAATTCCATCGCTTTCAACTATTTTAGCTGCTCGCGTCATTTTTCGTAAAATATTTTTAATTCTAGACTGCTCAGGTTGTTGTAAGTAGTGATAAACTGTTTTACTGACAGATCCATTGCTTCGTAAATAGCGAGTTGAAATGCAAGAAGTTTAATACAAGACACGTCACGGGACTTAATAGTTATTCGCGAGGTTATTTCAGGATTAAAAAACCAATAATGTTGGAGTTGATCGCAAGTAAGAAGGCGATCAGCACCTCTAATCAGCAAAAGCTTCAGGCATTTTATTTGCCTAGCGAGGAGAGCTTTTTTTACAGGCATCTCATCCAAGTTATTATTTAAAACATCTCGAAACATGAAAAATTGATTGCTGCTATAAAATAGCTTAACAAGTTTTTACTCAAGCATAATATAATTGCTTCATTGAAAAATAAAGTTGTGGATTACCTGCCGAGTTATTCGATATTTTCCGTGCCGGGATGTTGGAGGCTATTAAGATTTTACGACGCCTATGTTGATAGTCGTGCAATAAAAGCGGCCTGTTGTAAATGGCTGTGTGGGGTCAGAGCTAAAGTCCGCGCGTGACCCTTAAAGTGCAATGGAGTTAGTGCACACTTAGGTAAACGAGGTTCGGCTAGGGCTAGCTTCTTCCAAATGGACTGTTTGATTCGACGTCGTGCCTGCGCTGCCCCTGCGAAAGAGCAACCGAACGCTCGTTGCTGTATGTACCTATGTATATAGCCGCTCGTCGCAAATTGTGCTCGCGGCTTGGGACAACATCCTGCTAAATGTGTCCGGCAACATTAAATTTACACCATTTCCGATTGGCTGTAAATCAATCAATATTATCGGTCGAATATTAATCATTGAAGACGAGGAAGATAAGTATACTCATATCAGGTGTAGCGCGCAAGCAATAAGTATTGTGGTGCTACTCGCATTAAATAGCGCCTCCAACTATACATATATCGTTGGCGTTCGAAAGTACCTGTTTGAAAAAAAAAATCCCACAATTGATGTTACTCCATTGAAACCTGTAGCGAAAACTGCACGTACCATTACCTTTTGGCACGACTGCATTCCTTCCTGTCTGCACTTGCTACGAAAAATATATATATAGGTAGCCGCGCGTGCAACGTCACAACTACAAACCTAGGTTTATAGTTAGGTGAACGGCCCTATATTGCATTAATTCGGAAGCGTTTATTCAAATATTCAAACTGCGGGTACGCTCTCAATTTTAGGACGGCGTGGGTCTACGAGGCATCAAAAGACTCGTAATGCTCTAGCCCATCTTCTCCATTCTTGTGACACCCCCTTTTTCGTCTCTGAGGATGTTCAAATCACGCGAAAACTCTAACATCGATCAAAACGAACATCTGATTTTTTTTTTTTGGTTTCTTATGGTTTTTTGGAATTACATGAGAAACAACAAATGATAGCGTTAATCTGACTTCAGAATCGAATTCTACGCATCAAAATACATCAGAAACCATATTTTGTTTTTTATTCTACTCGAAATAAGTAGGTAAGTAGTGGTCGTCGAAAGATCTGTCGGAACGGAGGATCCTGGGCGGGCTGTTGAAACAAGTCTGGCGAGATTTAGGGCCGTGCAGCCATTGGCCTCAAACCCGCAGTCATTTATCCAAGAGATAGACTCGCGATATCCGCAGTTTTTGAGGTCAACTATGAACGCCCGTAAATGCTAAAACTGCATTCAACTCACAGCTAGAGACGCTAGTCTAAAGCACTACTTTTATGCTGGGCTTATAGTATTTCACTGTTTTACGTCGCATTTATCATTATTTGTTTATTGCTCGCAGTTATGTAACACTAAGCTCAAACTCTATACATATAATATCAATGCATTGGGTAATGTTTCGACATACCGTACACAAACCAGCACTTTTAAAAACAATATAAATATTAACATCTTCTCAGTTTCTCACGTAAATTGTTGATTTTTAATCGTGGGATAGCAGACGTAGTTTTAGCAATTATTAGTTTAATTAATGTCGTTCACAATGCCCATGTGAACAGCTAGTTTGCTTATGAAAATTTTAAAGAATTAAAATTTTCGTGAAATTTAAAAAAAGTTATAGGATTTATATGATACATCGATTTTACGTTGTGTTAATCGACCTGTATCGCTTTATCATCGCACAATAATAAAATTTTATCAGACTCTCTTTGAATATTGCAAGTCGTTATAGTAAGAACATTGAACAAATTTTTTTTGTATCTGTCTTTTTCCTGCGCAAGGCATAGCAAAAAAATATATATATAGTGAGTATTAAATGAAAGATGCAATCAGCAGTAGCGTCCATTAGCAAAGAATGTATTGCACAGCTTGTAATCACAGCAAACTTGTTGCAAGTTTGTAGTGGACAGGTTGCCAAGTTAAGAAATAAAGGAATTAGCACTACTACAAGTGTATATAAGGTACGTGTACCTAATACCGCTATGTATCTAATACCGCCACTTGCTGGTATTCAATCGTACACTCGCTACAGCGGTACGGAATAGTGACATTATGTTTATACTATTAAATAATGAAAGTTCCATTGATTTAAATCATCTCCGAATCCGAAATCAGCTTTACGCGAGCTGTTTTATACTCTGGATGCGCACATTTTCCAAATCTCTAAATTTCCAATACACGGATGTCATTTTAACTAGGCTAATATGCCCAAGCATAAAATTGCGACACACCATTCGATTCGTCTTCTTTTAAGCTTTCAAAAGCTTTCATTAGAAATTTTTTTAGTGCATAAATAAGCCAAATGCTGCCCCAGTTACTATTTTCATTCGATTGAACCTAATACCGCCACTTTCGAAAATCCTATGTAAACGATGGATAAAAATTTCAATTACATTTTTCTTAATAGAGTTTGCATTTCTTTGTTCAAATAGAGAAAGGATAATGTAAAAGAACTAAAAAAAAATTATTTCGATCAATTATCAACGTCCAAAGGTCAATTTCTAGTTTATTTTTTAAATCAGTGTTAATTAATAATTAAGACATTATCACATTATTTATCATATGAAAAGAGCACGTCTTCATGATAAATGTTGCTACCGAAAGTTATTTTTCACTACCAAATAATATTTTTTACGCCAAAAATAAGCTGTTCGCTTCAAAGTGTTATAACTCTCGTTAAACTTAACCAAATTAATCGTGCGAGGCATCATTTCAAAGGGTGAAGGGGCAGCTTTCAAACGAGGCCACGTACGTTGAAAAATTCGCTTGGCGTAAAAAATTATGGCGATTTTAAATCTTAGTGGCGGTATTAGGTTCTCGTACCTTATCTAGAATAAAGCGCTTGACGAGTATGGTCATCAATCAATGCGAGTTCAGCATCTCAATTATTGATAGTCGGCAAGTACCGACTGACGCAACCGATGGGGCCATTGGACTTTAGGTCGATAATCTATATAGTTTGTTTCACCCTGTCCAGCATTTCAAATTGATTTTTCGAGCGATTTAAATATACACATTGCTTAATTTTTCAGAAGTAGACGAGATCGAAACAGCGTGGTACGAACAAATACAAAATAAATTGTCTTCTTCCAGTTATGGAGCATGTTAAGCAATGAAGTATTTTAGTTCTATTTGATTCAAATCGTTTGATAGCTTTTTTAACGTAGATCGCAGCGTTATGAAATTACCGCAATTTTTTCAATAAATTTGACGATTCATTTCAAAGAGAATCTCGAATACACTAAAATACTTACCATGTACAAAAATTGTTTAGGTTTTGATCAAATGAATGACAGGTCGACTTGATGAAGTCCAGACATTGAAATGAACTCATCACAAATTGATCAAATGAAATTAGTTTGTCAAAATTTGAGCAAATCGAAAATTTCATGTTGCATAAAAGCCGTTTTTGTGTGTTCTAGGTTTTACAAGTATAGCGTCACGTTAATAAACAATCAACATTTATTATTGCGCTGTCGAAAAAATAACAGTTTCACGCAGTTGAACTTAGAAAATTTTCATTGCATTTACTTCGCTCGGATACATCTAATCTATTACTGATCTACTTGTCAAGATCAATGAGTGTGCTTTCAGCTTTTACTTTCTTATACCAAGCTTAAATGAAATTAGTATGACAAAGATTTTTGTACATTTTCAAATGGCACGGTTGCAGTTAAAAATTAACATGATGGGTTGGTAAATTGCAAAATGTGGATGGCGAACTGACGCTATCTGCGTACACCTCTCTCGACATGTCGTGTAAGTTGCGTAAAAACCAATAAATATTTTTATTCAACAATTTCACCTAAACTAGCAAAAAATACTTATGTAAAATTAAAAATGTAATAGCAAATCACCACCTCGGGAAATTTCGTTATACGCTCGTAATTTGCAATTTACATAAAAAATAGCAATCATCCGCACTTCTTTAATTCATCGTCCAGCGCGGATGACTCTCATTATTGTAAAAACATTAACATTATGCACATATAACGAAAACTACGATAGCGTGTTGATGGGGCGTCTCTGCGCTGCCTGATTTTGTAATCTTTGATGCTCGTTCAATATTCACTTTTTATCAATTGTTGAGGTCATCCACAGAAGAACAATCTAAAGAATAATACAAAATTGCAATATTCTATTGAAACTCAAAATTAATCACAGATAATGGGTTTTACGAATTTATAGGTTATGTTGCGCTATTAGATGGTCTTACGCATAATAAAATTTTCGACTTTATTTGATCTTTGACAAGCTTATTTTATTTGATAAAATTCTGACAATCTCATTTCAATGTCTGGATTTGATCAAATCGGCCTGTCATTCATTTGATCAAAAATTAACCAATTTTTACTTGCTATTATTATTACTTGATTTTTTTATTATTACTTGTTACTTGTTTTTTTTTTAACTCAGTCTGCGTTTGTTCTCAAATGGCGCATCCTTAATTTAACCTCCTTCCAGGCATGATCTATTGATGAAATTTTGCACAGTTGCTAGGGTCGAATGACAATACAATATTTCATTTTTACTTTTATAGAACAGACCCCCATAAGGGGTCCTCAAAAGTTAAAATTGAAGATGCGGAAATTTCTCCTTCATTCGTTTTTTTTTCCCGAAAAAAAAAAGGAAAAAGATAAAATTAAAGAAAAAAAAAACAATAAAACGTTCAGGGTTGGACGACAAAACAATATTTCATTATTACTTTTATAAATCTCCCCATAAGGGGTGCTTTTCACATTCGTATTTGACAGGACATGATAACGTTGATAACAAATATGTTTTACATATTTGAGAAAGCTTAAAACAATATGATGTTTTTTTTGAAAATTAAATTTTTCCTTTTATGTATAATAACCATACTCACTAAATATGACTAAAACGTAAAAAAATAAAATAATAAATTTTTTTAACTTGCGTTTCTTAATGATAAATAAACTTCAAATAGAAGAAATCGTACTAAATAGTAAAAAATAATTAATTTAGATAATTTGTTTTTATGTACGACTGCAAGAAAACAAATTTTCTAAATGAATTATTTTCTACTGTTTAGTAAGATTTCTTCTATTTGAAGTTTATTTTATCATTAAGAAAAGCAAGTTTAAGAAAAAAAATGATATTTTCTTTACATGGGTTGCTCCCGACGATGTGACTAATGTATACCTATAATAAAATGTCTACTTGACTAGACGCAGATAGCATGCAGTGACCGGTGACGTGTAAGGTAAAAATGCCTTATATAGCCGGATCAGCAGCAGTAGCTTCGTTAGTATCTGGTTAGTAGGCGTTGAGCCGAGCAGGTGCTGTGATCGGCTGAAGTGAAATCGCCAGAGATGCTAGGTCACTCGAATGTTAGGGTCGTCGTGGCTGCGGTCATTATAATCGCCAGCGTGTCGGCCAAAGTCCGTGAGTATTAAAGCCAATAAGGGCAGTAATAATGAAAGAATCGGCTGCGGGTAATATAATCGAAATTCCAGCATCGTACATCGAAGTATGCGGACGCCAAAACCCAAAGCTGAACGAGTGCGTGGAGGAAAGCGTGCGCAAGCTAACACCGCGGTTGCAAGCCGGCATACCAGAGTTGGATGTGCCGCCCATAGAGCCCCTCGACATCGACAAGATCGTGCTGTCCGATCGCGATGATTTCCGCGCGGTTGCCACTCAAGTCACTCTCAACGGCCTCTCCGACTTCCGCATTCAGAGCATGAACCTCGATCTGGAGCAGCGCCGCATCGATCTCCAAATCATCTTCAACCGCGTCTTCATGAAGGCTAACTACGATGTCAAAGCCAAGATCATCGTACCCATCGCCGAGCGCGGCCCCCTCGACATCGTTACCGGTACGACGCTCGTTTTTTCCTTTTTCTATCATACTGCACTGGCGCTTAATTGTCACGCACACGCGTAAAAAAACTAACTGCTGATCGTTCCTACAATTAGTGACGTCAATTTCATCTCACAGTCTAGTAACGTGGCGTTGCCGGTGGTAGAGCGCTAAGCGCTTCATTTTTATACGAACGACACGATTTTTCGGATAATAGTTTAGAGTCCCAGAGTTTTCTGTGCAGTTCATTGATAAGTCCCCGCAAAATTCTGTTTCTTATTTATGTTTGATGACATGCTGAATCAGAATTTCGATGTTAACACGCACCCAGATAAGTCAATTAAAATGTTAATTAGCGGCTTTATTATGCAATATTTCGATATAGAAATTTGTATAGATTCATTCCGTATCTTTACGCGCTGAACGCGAGGCTGTATCGCTGAAAAAAAAATCCTCTTGGTACAAGAGGAATCCTCTTGTTATAAGAAGATTTTCCACTTAGAATAGCTGCAAAATTATTTTGTAGCAAGAGGATCCTTTTGGTACAAGATGAAATATTCTTGATACTAGGGGAACCCTCTTGTTGCAAGACTAAAATATTCTTGTTACAAGAGAATTCTTTTAGTATCAAAAGGATTTTTCAAAATTAAATTCCTCTTGATACAAGAAGCCTGTTTTTTCAGTGTAAGAATGATTTCGATATCTTGTATAGTTAATTCCGGGATACGGCCATTTATTTATGAAAATTGTCAATAACATTTGATTGAATACCTGCTAATTGACTATAGTCTGAGCATGTCAACGTGTGAATTTGGGCTTTTCAGGTTGAACAATGTAGGAAAAAAATATAAAGTCGAGCATAGTCGTCAAGTTGGATAGTTGGATCGTCGCCGTTATGATTACTTAATTGTTAATTAGTGGCCGTATTATTAAATATTTCGATAATACTGTAGAGGCTTTTTTATGTAGCTGTTTAAATCAATGCCGTTAGAATAATTTGGATACCTCGTACGGTTCTTTTAGATATGGCTATTTATTTATTAAAATTGTTAATAACTTTTTATTGCACTCGTCTGCACTGAGAAAAATTCTCTTGTTACAAGAGGATTCCTCTTGTTATAAGAAGATTTCCTTCTCAAAATAGACTCGAAAGGAATTACTCTTGTAACAAGAGGACTTCTTCTTATTACAAGAGAACACCTTCTTGTAATAAGAGGATTTCTTCTTATTACAAGAGGATTTGTTCAAGATTACTGTCCTCTTGTTATAAGAGTACAATTTGTTCAGTGTGACGCCGTATTAACATCGAAATTCGGATTCAGCATGTTATCAAACATAAATAAGAAACATAATTTTTCGGTGGCCTATACAGGGAAAACTCTGGGACTCTAAACTATTACCCGAAGAATCGTGTCCATCCGTAAAGTGGGTCGCTCAGCGCTCCGCGGCAGGCGCGCTACGCGTTACTCCGCTGGTAGGGACGGTCAGTGCAGCTTTTTTTCGTGCAGTTGATTGACGATTTGGCCGACCAGTTGATTATCCTCGTTTGCCTTGACGTTTAATTCATTCGAGCCGGGGAAAAATACGAAATTACTGCTAAATACCCACTCGTTATGGTCTTCGATGAAACGAGAATCGATGAAAATGATGCCTTATCCCGCGGTTCTTATTAATAATCGAACAACGTTGAATAATTTAATTGCAGGTAAGATCGAGGCCAAAGTAACGTTGAGATTCAAGATCGTGGAGCTTGCTTCTCGGCATTTCATGTACTTCCCGAGCATGACGGCTTCGCTCAACATCACGGACTACACGGTGAACTCGGTGTCGAATGGCGAGAACAAGGCCCTCGCCCAGGCGATAATCTCGGTGTTGACGACCAGCCGTCTCGACATCATCAACAGGTTGACGCCCTACCTCGAGAAATCCATTTCCGCCAAGGTCCTCGAGATGGCCAACAAAATCTGCAAGAACTTCACCTTCGACGAACTGTTTCCCGATCGGCCTTGAACTAAGCGTTCATTCATTTTCTTGTATGCGCATTTTCGTGCCAGCCGTCGTTATAATTATCAATTGAATGCGTCTTGTTGCCACAGCACTGATTGCGCGTGAAAAAATGAAGAAAAAAAGCTGTCTTGAAAGTGTTTGCAGTAACGCACAAGGACGACATGTCGTGCATTGCAAATATTAGTTGATTGTGGCGACAAACTACTTTTTTTTGGACATCGTTTTCAGGTGCACGGTCGAACATGCGGTCTACTCATTTGTATGCACGATTGATTGCAATTAGAACTCTTCCCCGTTCGGCTTTATAAGTGAATATCAATAGTGAATGATTTTTTTTTTGCATTACGCATGAGACTGAGCGCGTGTTGTTCGATTCTTTAGTCTTACCTGTAAGAAGCTCTTTCTTGATTGAGCCTAATTATTTAGGGGACGATAGATTGATAGAGAGAAGGGGGGGGGTGTCAATGAACCAAACTATCCAAGTTCGTAATGAGAAATTTTATTTTTGCATCCAGTGTACAAATAATAATTAATGTAATAGCATGCATTTATTTCTATTAAGATTCGCGTACAATACCAATCAACCACGTCAGTACAAGAGTATGTCTAACTCATAATTATGAGAAAATTTCTCATTTCGTATTTTATTTTAGTACTAAAATGAGCATTAATTTTCAGTAATCAATTTATACTACATCTCAATTATTTTCAGTATTAGCTTTAATCACGAGCTTTGAAGGTCATCTCAACTTTTTCAACACGAGCTACCATAAAGAATATATTTGTTTAAATGAAGATAACAAAACAATTCAGTGCAAACTAATTACTATAAATTTCGTACATAGAATTACTCGCCTACGTCAAACTTTTGTCAATAGTATTATTGGTGCTGATGCAGCGTTTGTTATATGTTGTAAAGTAGTCTGAATTTATTTCAACAATCAATATATAGATCGGCCAATTTAATTTTTACATGTTAACTTCCTGATTTGGAGATTATTCGAAATGATATTGTATTAATTGAAAATAACGTTTTTTTTAAACTGCAATTATTATAATTATTACGTATTCGAGATGTAATAAATAAGTACTAATTTATATAAAAGAACTTTAATGGCAAACTGATAAAATGTGTAACTGGCAAAATGTTTGTTGTACAAGAGCGGTTGGTTATGGAAAGGTTAATGTGGAAATATTGTATAATTACTTTTATAATCAGGAACAATAGAATATGTGTTATAGAAGCGCCTGGAAACAATATAACAATAGCATAAGGTTGGAAACAATATACAACAATTATTTAGTTGAAGTTAGCAAACTAATGAGTATTTTAGTTATAGTTTTAATTCAATGAGCGCACGTGACGAGAGTTAAATTGTACTGATTTTAACGGTATTCATTGTTCTAGCCTTATTTACAAAACGGATGAAAAGTTTGTAAAATTAGCAACAATGTCAGTCAAAACTCACGCCATTGCCTCGTAAAATACCGAAAGTATCCCACTTTAGCAGCGCCTTTATTACAAAATGGAATATTGCCTTGATTGCATACAGTGATAAGTTTTTGTAGAGTTGCTACAGTAAGATTAGACATAAGTATGCAGTTGCTGACGTATGTTTCGCCATTCAGAAGATCTCACTTTCTCACTTTAAATTATATAGTATAGTATCGACGTGCGATAAAAAAATAGTTATGAGTATACGCACTTAAAAAAAAAAGAAGATCGGAACGTTGCCAAGCTGATAGTTTGTTGACGCCGACAAGATACAGCAGTAGTGGTTTCGTCAACAGTGTTATCGCCAGGTTATATCATTTTTAAAAAGTTGCGTCCTTTCCAAGGAAACCGAAAACAATGCTGAGCCTTCACTCAAGGCCAAAGGAGCCGTCTCTTGCCAGGCAGATATACATTGTCATTGTTATCTGCAACATCATCATTACTGTTGGGTAGGTGATACTCGGACTAGGGCGAAGATCCGACATACTGCGGTATCTCACCTCTGACCCGGCTCTGGCATTTGCCCTGCGGTTTCCGAGAAAAGCCACAGCCGAGCATACAGCATCACGATCATATGACTTTCGCGCTTTTACGTCTTTCAAATGTAGAATAGGACGTCTTGATCATTGAAACCAGAGATGATAAATATTGATAAATGTTGCGAATATCCTCGAAGTCAGGTAGTCTTTCCGCGGTATCTACTATGTTCCACAAAAAAAAAAAAGAAAAAAGAATAGTGAAAGGAAAAAAAGAAAGTAGGAAAAAGAGAGATAAAGAAAGAATAAATAGGGGAGAGAGGTGTAAGGTAAGACGTAGGTTGCCGCGCGAAGCAGGAATAACGAGGTTGGTCGGGGGGTGCGAGGGGAGCACGGCGGCACGGCGCGGCAGGGAGGCTTGAGGTGAGCGCGAGGGCAAGTTGGCGTGCTGCGCGGCGGCGGCGGCGGCTGGTGCCCTGCGAGAGCGAGCCTACAGAGCTTGCGCGAAGACGCCCCCGCCAGCGAGCGGGACTTGCGGCTCGCTCAGTTGGCTTTCGGTGCGCGCTCAGTGAGCTGCTCGGGCCGCAAGCTGCGACGCGCGCGAAGCCGGCCACAAGCTCTGCCGTCGCGCCACCAAGTACGTCTCGAGTGCACGAGTCATGAGTGGCCGCTTACCGCCGGCCAGCTATCGCTCTTGAATACCACCCGCTCGCAGTCGGCCGCTTGTGCTCTCCCTCCCGCTCAGCTGCTGTGCGCTACCTGCGCCGACGACCTGTCGCATAGGTAACTAACACTTTCGACAAAGCAGCTGCTGCCCGTCAGCAGGCGCACACGTGCCGTTGCGACTCGACTCGGGCCCTCGCAATTACAACAGTCACACTCGACAGCCACCAAACTATTGCACTTTCTTGCTGTAGCGCTGAAACATTGAGACCACTCTCGAGTCGCTCGAGTCGCTGCGGCTTTATCTTCGGCCTGGCGATCTGCAGCGCGCAGTTATTGCACTCGTACTGTACGGCGTTAATCACGCGCGGGCTTATAATTATAATGAGCGTCCTAGTTGCAGGGAGCTGCTACCGTTAGACTTCTTTTTCCACTTCAACCTACTTTCGTCTGCAAAAACTTCTCGATCATTCAGCAAACATTTTCAATTACTCTTCAAGCCACTTGGCTATATTTTATCCAACAAAATTCCTTCCTTTTTCTCCAAATTGTCGCGGATTTATTGATACAACTTGCTAGCTACAATCAATACGAGCGCCATCGAGCCAGTAAAAGCCGCTCGCAAGAAATAGTTTTTGCTGCAGGCAAACTCGACATCCGTGAAATATCGAATGATTGGATCGAAGCTGCGGCTCAAGGTGTTTCGAGTGCGTACGCGCTCGTCGTCGAAGACGACACACGCGCGCATCGCGACTCTCAATATTTTCCCAGAGAAGACGTGGGGCGATATTTTTGCGAGCGTACCAGCGATTTTCCGACTCGTCGGATTATGGACCAGCAAAAGGATTTCCGCTCGGCTCTCGAGATTCACTTTTGCGCTCGACTCCCCGAGTCGTATTATCGGCACACGTCTTTTCTCCTCGCACTAGCTCGCTCTCTTTCGACTCTCTAACCCGCCAGAACTCGAGCTACGCTCGCCCCATTCACCGTTACTTGGCATATGCTATCAAGTATATTTCTCCAATTTCTCCTCCAGATTTTTCTCGCTACGACGTTTTCAATTCTCGTGCCATCCTTCGACGAATTTCACTCTAAATCCCAGTAGATGAGTACTTGTGGTAATTTAAGACCGTAATGCTTCAATTTATTCGATATCTGTGTCTCCAGATTTTTCAATCCGACAACAATATCCTTCTAAAATATTTTTAATAATCAGTTTTTAACAGTTGGAAACGGCGTGACACATATATTTGTCTATCATTCTTATTCAATAGTATTAAAAATTTAGACTTTGATCGTAAATAAAATTGTATAGTACACCATTGTAAAGGTAGAATATTCAAAGAATGTTGTGCACTTGTGCTACTTTCTGCGCATCAAATATTTACCGAGTAAAAAGTATAAATTTAACCAATTTTCAAAGTTGAAAAAATACGCACCAACTCAACACATATCCTCCTCTTGACATGTTTCCAACAACGCTTTGATAGCTCTCACAATCGAGTAGGATAATAGAAAATATTATTATATAATGTTTTGGATTGATTCGAAATAATTTGTACTTGAAATAAGCGCATTTTCAAATTATTCGACATAACTCATGGAAGAGAGGTAAAAAAGAAGTAAAAAAGAAGAGAAGTAAAGTTAAACTAACGTAATAAATTATATTTGTCAATGTTTCGTAATCGTTAAAATATAAATTATTAATGAGCTGGAAATAATGCTTACGTCTTCTATAAACGGAATGTTTATAATGTCGTAAATATCGTTTCGAACATAATTACCAACTTTATAAATGTCTACAATTTTTCATACGAAGTTTTGACTTACATAATTCAAACTGTATGTATTTGTAGAATAAATATGGAAAACTTAAATCTCAAAATTAAAAGTAATTAATTTTTTTGTGTTGCGCTAAATATTTTGACAACTAAAGCATTCGCATATTCGCACGATCGAATGAAACTTTAGTGATCTTTAATCTTTCATACTCAATATTTCTAACAACAACGAAGCTATAAAGATATTCAGTCAGTTTTCAGTCATTGACCGTATGAAAGTTACATGACCTGGAATTATGAAGTGCGCCACAACGCAACACCGTTCTTTCTAATCTTGTTTCTCTGCTTTTTATTTACTTTTTCGTGTGCGCATCTATTTTTTACGCGCGTGCTACTTCTTTTTGACCTTACGTTTCTTCGGCTTGCTTGCAGTTTTTCGGTGGCTGTCTGCTTTTTCCGTGTGAAATATATTGCTCGCGTAAATAAATTTTACAAGGTATTGCGTATAATAAATCCTGTTTGTTTTTTTAAATAAAATTCATTATTTTGTAGAATGCGGTGACTTTTAATTCGTAAGGTACACACACACACTAGTTTTCACATTCTCGGACATGTATGTTCATCGAATATGGAGATAAAAGACTCATTCGAATAGCATTTGATAATTGAATATTTTTATTAAAAATGTGCTGATTGTAAAGTATGACATTTGAAACAACTAATTTTTTACGTTTTTTTAGTTAATTGTCAAAAATATATAAACTTTTAAATTGTGTGATGTTTCGAAATAATTTTATTAATAATTCCGTTTCACTAAACAAATGAACTAATGTTGTTAAAGATAAATTCATTTTTAACGGTAATATAGTGCTTCAAAGTTAAAAAATTATATCTCTTAATTTCTTTATAAACACACAATTTCAATTTTTACTAACACTAGAATATGGTTAGTTAATAGATCAACTTATTATGCAACATATTTCATGAAACCAAAATTGAAGTTTTTAAAATACAGCTACAGTGAAATTATTAAATTAATAAATGTCAAAAGTCATGTTGCGCAAGCAATATTTCATAATTTACATAATATTGCGTTGAAACAGATGACTTTTAAATATAATACTTTGACTCTGAAACGTTGAAATTCTGCACAGTTACCAGAATGAATAGGTAAATACACATCAAAGCTTGGTACAGCATATATATAGCTAGCTACATTAATTTGCAGTGAATTTTTTCTCTTCCTTTCTGCCCGCCTGTCTTTTTGACTGAAACTTTTTGTTCCAGCCGCGTACCTTTCTTACTTTTGCCAAGCTATTTAATTGTTCCTCCGTATTCTCTCTCTTTCTCTGCCTTTTTCATTCACTTTATCTCGTTAAAAAAACTCTTTTTGCTCAATGTTTCAAAAGCTTTACATTTTTCTTAGCAAGTTTAATTTGAAAACTTTAGTCGGTCACTTATAAACCGGAAATATATATATTTATATAACAATAATTATCTAAATTATCGGTTGGGCTATTGAACTAGGTCAATAATAATCCGAAAAGGCAGGATCATTCGCGTTCTGCCTTTGATGGAATTTCTATTGAATGAGATTGTACATTAGACTGAGTTGATTTTCAAAAGAATTGTTAACGAATTGTCCATGAATGATCTACGTGAGTTTTCCTAGATCACAAATCTTTGAGCTTTTTTTATAAAGAGAAATGGGGAGAACCTGCGGGCACAGAGATGCGTATTGATAATGCTTGAAATGAATAATTCAAACGAATATTGGCGGGTCACGCGAGGTCCGTTTGACGGAAAATTGATTATTCGAAAGATAGCCGCGGGAAAGTGAAAAAAAACCGAAAAAACGAGCGGCGCGCTGGGTTTTCATTGAGTCGCGGGCACATTTCGATGAGAAGTGGTGCGAGTCAATATTCGGTCGGGCCGCTGGCTTTGACTAACTAGATGTACGTGCGGCCGCTGGCTGACTGGCACTGGCGTGCGTTTATGAAAACGTTGCCGCGGAGAGTAATTAAATGGGGATAGGAACGAGTGGAATATTGCAATGAAAAATGTAAAGGGTCGAGAACAAGTAGCGTTTGCGAATGAAAAGAGTGGTTAGTATTTGGTAGGAACGATTGCATATTCAGGTGGCGCAGCACTCTGAAAAAATTGGATAGCGCAATTTGAAAAAGGGAGCGAGCGAGAGAGTCAGGCAAAAGACAAAGGTAAATAATATGACCTAAAAAGGACGAAGAAGAAGCAGAAGTATAGACGTAGATGAAGCAAAGAAGACTGAGGTGCGTATTAAAAAAAAAACAAACAATCCGTCAGTGCGAAGTCGCGTCCGCAGTGCAGCTGCAGAGCATTATTTAAGAATTGAGTGAGAGGAAGAGAAAAAGCGAAATCCGAGCTGGGCTCTTGCACTATTCATCGGAGGCGCGCCTGCGCCCGTCTAAGCGAAACTGCCTCTTTCTCCATTGCTGCTGCTGCTGCTGCTATTGTCCGCCTGAAGTCAAGCACTCCACTCACTCCTTCTCGACGAGTGCGCTGCGCCAAAGCAGCTCCACTGCATTCTTTTCTCAAATACATCGTTGTATGTATAGGTATACGTCTGTTGGCACTTGGTCGTCGGCTATCAGACAATGATATTCAAATGAACGGCTATATATTTTCGAGGCTGATCGATCTTATCGGGACAATTCAAGGATTTTGATTAGTTTATCAAGGCGAAGGCAGACTGAGCGATAGTCACGTAATTCGGCCATTAGCTCAGCCGTTTGATGAATTGGCTGAGCACTGAGCTCGGGCTACAGGTGATGCTTGACAGTGGCAAAAATATTCGCGCCAAGGGTCAATATCAGAGACAAAGTCGTCGGAGGCACGCAGTAAATAATTGAGCGGCCCTGGCGGAGAGGAGGCGAGCAAGCAGCAAAAGCAAGCAAAAAAAAAGAAAAGGAGACAGAGGAAAAAGAGGAAAAAAGAAAAACTCAAGGGAAGCAGCCCGAGGGATTTTCGGGATAATTCGATTCCCTAGGGTAGCGCGCATCCGCGGCATCTTGATAAGTCTAGCGAAATGCGTAATCGTCACCAGGGATATAGAGAAAAAGAGGGAAAGAGAGCTAGAGGCAGCTGTACTCGCTCAATAGCTCTGCTATTTCATTCGAGAGAGAGAGAGAGAGCTGAACCTCTACTCGTAGCTGCTGGCCAGCCTCAGCAGCGATCGATCCCCACCTCCTTCTGCTATATACACAAGCGCCGCTCGCAACACACTCGATCTATTCACTCGCCACAATCGCCCCTCGCCTCGCCGCCACAGCCACGCCACGCGCTTTCCTTTATTTTTCCTTATACTCTTGCACGCGCGCCACTACTCGACAACTTCCTCGCGCCGCACTCCACTTATTCACTTCACCCTTCTCATTTTTTATTCTTCCTTTTCCTCTCCTTATTCCGCTTGCTTATCAATTCGCCTGCTTTTTTTCCCTCCGAGCCTGCGTATATCAGTGCAGTTTCTAATACACGCCATTCTAATCGTTCTGCGCGTTAGCGCTTTAATTCCGCGATGAAGACCAGCTGCGCGACTCCAGATAAATAACTTGCGCTGCTATACTCACTGCGAGCAGAGCAGAGCGAGCTTTAATGCCACGCCTGCTGCTGCTGCTGCCGTTGCCAAAGTTCAAAATAATGCGGGAGCCCGCGCCTCGTCTCTCAAAGATTAGCCCACGCGATCCCACTGTCCTCATCTTAGCTGCGTCACTCGGCTTTCTATTTCCTTTTTCTTTTCCAGCGTACATCAGTTTGGTATTTAAGCAGCCGACTCAACTGCTTTACTTATTTTCCGCAACATTCAACTCTCGACCAACTTTTCTACTTCCCATATAAGTATTTTTTTTTTCCTTTGCGGACTGCCTTTCCTTTCCATCATCCGCTCACGCTGGGCTTTCATCAATCAACAATCGAACTTTCTTCCAGCCTGCGCGGCCCTATATAGTCGTCTTTTCGCGCTCATAACTCCGGCTCGATTTCTAAAAATATCGCCAGCCACTCGTTATTACGAATCAATCAAACTGCCTCTGCTGCTAAATTGGGCTGCTACTACTAGCTGCTTCCGATTTTCGGTATATAAGTGACTTGCGATAACGCGCCTCGTTGTGTGCCACGCACACTTTCTTTCTTCATTAAGCCCCCCCCCCCCCTGGACATGTATATAGATGTACAAATACGTGTTAAAACAGGCGATCATTTGCTCCACGATTATTTTTTGATCAAACAAAATTGGGATTCGACAGATTAATGACAAATACCTTTTGGTATGTAGTTTGCGCTAAAGCCATTCCGGATAATTCTGTGCAGCTATTTAGTCAGAAAAAAAAATTAAAAATTGAATAATAAATCCAGCTGTCATCGATGTAAACAAAATAAATGTGAGCATGCTCTTTGTTTATTATTAATTTTATAACCTGAATTTCGATCCTGACTTTTTGGATGTTTTTCTGATAAAACGGCTGTACAAAATCATTCAGAACTGCTTTAGCGCAAACTACGTAGCAAAAGGTATTTATCATAAATCTGTCAAATCCCAATTTTATTGCATCAAAAAATAATCATGGAGCAAAGTTTCGCCTGTTTTCACCCGTATTTGTGTATCTATATGGCCAAATCCACAAAAAAACTGCCATAACTTCGTTCGGGTTTTGGCAAATTAAAAACTCGGGGTTACGCTCG
>JAWWMK010013199.1:0-20957 GCA_035047105.1 Galeopsomyia nigrocyanea
GTCGCAGACGGTCGCTCTCCAACAGGGAGAGCTGGGGAGAGCGACCGGCTGCGACCGGCTGCGACCGAGAGCGACCTCATACGGTCGCTGTCGGTTTGCCAGCGTGCTTCGCAATCAGTCTCTACTAGTTCAATAAAAGTTAGGTCAAAAGTTAATTCGGTTCGCTTTATCTGTGCAACCGCATCTGTGCAAAACAATAATGTATCATTTGTTCAATTACATATAATTATACTGATAGTGGGTAAACACTCAGAAAACCTTAATTATTTAACAAGTGTGTGTCAACGTAATTATATAGAGACTGTTATCATACGTACGAAAATAATCAATCATTATTTATTGCGAAGGTTCAAAATTGTTCTGCCGTTTGTCCTCTGCTTGAATCCCGATTAGAAATCACAAATTTCCTCTAAATATGTCGAAACAATCACATATTCATGACTTGAAATAATTGATGATTAATTAGTTGAGTGTAACTGTGAAAATTATTACAACAATCGTTGCCATTATTTAGAAGAATTGAAAAATTATTCGGACTCATGTGAGTATTCAGTTATAGTTAATGTCAGTGAATGTCATTAATTGCCTGAAATAGTTAGTGTTGCTCGTCTCGAAGATATCTAGGAGAACTATTAAAATATCTGCGAAGTACGAAGCCACACAAGTCTCGATAAATCAATGTAATATTTATCTATTAAGGGACATAAGCCTTCTTTGAAAAGAAAAAAGTCTAATTGATCGCTGACCTGGATTACAGCCATAAAAAAATTGGTGAACATAAAACATCCATCTGAGACGCATCACAATAAGATTCGGTATATGTTCCATAATCGCGTAAAGAAAGCATACGATAGAAATTATAAACGACTCAACACAGCCGAGCAAAATAGTCCTGGACTGATTGTTCCTCATGGCGTAGACTATTTATTACACAGTTCAGATTCTACTCAAAGGACACATCGAGCAAAAGCAAATCTATCGCACGCTAAAAATTGCAGAATCAAATTGGATACAGCGTATGAGTATCAATCTGAGTACTATCAAGATTTTACACAATACTTCATCAGTTTATGATCGATTATGAAAATCTACAAGCCTTCAATTGTTGTCAACAATCATTTTACACCTTGGAGAATTATTAAACTTCTGATTCAACTTTCTAGCGTAATTAATATTATCTAGAAAGGGTCCAGCAAGTTTTATTGAAATTATAAACCGATAAAGTGGCAGTGGTCAAAAATTTGGCTTGTGATCCCTTTCAAAAACCACTGACATTGCGGCCCTCTCGAGCTTCGGCGAACACTGATTCGACTTTCTATCGTATTCTAATCCTACACACTAGCTGCATAGCAAGTTTTGTCGGAATCCTTTTTTGCGTTCGGAAATTATGAACCAATAAAGTCGCAGTGGTCAAAATTTTGGCTTGTGATCCCATTCGAAAACCACTGACATTGCGGCCTTCTCGAGCTTCGGCGAACTTTGATTCGACTTTTTTTTCAACAAACATTGAGAAATGATTGTTCACAACAATTCAAGACTTATAGATTTTCGTATTTGATCATACACTGATGAAATATTGTATAAATTTTCGATAGTACTCAGGCTGATATTTATACGTCGTATTCAATTTGATTCTGCAATTTTTGGTGTGCGATAAATTTGCCAATTCTCGATTTGTCTTTTGAGTAGACTATGAATTATGTAAAAAATAGTCGATGCCTTCTACATCATGAACATTCTAATCCTTCAGCTCCATGAGATCGCTACTATTCATAAGTCCTGTGCCGTCATCTTGGATGGTTTCAAGTCGGCTGCGTAAATTACTGGAAATTCCACTTGAGGTGCAGGTATGATCTGTAACGTCATGAGACGTTCTATTTTATTTCTACCGAAGATCAGAACGAAATTAAAATAAATGTAAGTTGGTCACGAATGAGTTACACTGAAAACGCATTGTAAGCATTTGCGCGAAATACGAGGCTTCGCGCTACGCCAAAAATGATCGACAAGTCAGTTCCATTCGCGAGCTCCGTACAACGCCGGTTCGACAATTGGCCGATATACTTTACATACGGATTGCAAAACTACTCGATTACACTTACTTTTCAATTACTCTATTCTATCTGTTACAAATCTGTACGTTGAGCATTTTATCTTTACTCGTCTGTATTACAACTTATCAATAAATCATATTTTTGAGTGTCAATTTGTGAGTGTTACTATTGATTTCGTCAACGCCCAACCAAACCATCTACAATACGCCTGCCACGCAGCTACGTCGACTTTCTGGATTTATTCAAGGTATAGTGCACGCATCTTATTTCTTTTTATACGTTTACTATTATTCGAGCCTTTCCCACTAGTTGTCATATTGGAACTCCTTCTCCCTTAGCCAAAACTAATGGTCAAGACGAAACAGATCACCTGTGTAGCACTTTTCGCGCTCATTGTGTTGAATAGCAAATGGATATCCGTGGCTTTGTTCTTTTTCCTACCGTCTGGCGCCTACTTCTCTTTTCCTGCAATCACGCATCCATTACATTCTTATAGGTTCGCTCGTGAACTTATTTCGAAATATTCTTGTCAGAAAGGTCTTCAGAAAAATAAAACAACGAGCTAAATAAAGACCTAAATTTAATCACATTTGTGAAGTACATATGCGAAATGGAACTGACAACGCCCACAAATAAAATTATTAATTCTTGTTCTTTGTGACTAAAAAAAAAATCAAACCCTTTTTCGGATTCTCTGCATTTTCTTTATTGTTGTAAGCATTGCTGTTAATTGGTTTGCTTGTATATCCATCGCTTGCAGTGCAAGAAAAATACACAGAGTAAAAATCAAATGATAATTACGTCATGTTGACTCACTAAATGAAAATCCTGCTGATCGAAAAGGAATCGTCTGCGGAATGCAATGCAAGTCCTGATCTCCAGTAAACTGCAACGACCAGCACAAGAAGCTTTGCTATTTGCATGTTTACACGTTGATGTACAACACGACACTGATCAGGTGGGAAATCCGTCGCAAAAAATCGATCGACTACTCGCCGCCTCGTGCAACGCTAATGGCTGTAGGTCTCTCCATCTTTTTTGCACTCGTGCGATTACTTTGCAATTACATGCAATGTTCTCTTGCACTGGAAATTTTTACTCAAAAATTCGTTTACGATCGTACCAGAATATATTACGAAGTCAGTGTGCTTTTGTTAATTTTTTTTTTATTTTGAATAAGAGAATTGAAATAAGATTATTGGATTTAAAATAATTTTCATTTTCTGCACCTTTAATTCTAGAAAATTATAGGCCGTCCAGTCGCTGTAAAAAAAAATAAAAAAGGCGTAATGATGTAGTAACATAATATGTGTACTCTGGAATAGCTGTAATTATACATAATATCTACTTACTAATTAATGAAATTAAGTTAATTGTTTGTCGCAATAAAAGTGCACGTTTTCAAATGATAAAATAACTTATTCATAGAATACCAAATGATATTTTTTGATGATAATAAAAAAAAAATTCATGAAATGAAGAGCCAGTAAACCTCCTCACGGCTAAAATAAGTGGTGCATTGTCGAATAATGCACAACAAATATCCCTTTGATGTCCAGTGCAAAATGCACAACTACAAGAGGGCATACAATCTGCACTACGAATGGAACCCTATAGAATGTCGCTTGCTCTTAAAGCCAAGTAGGTACTCTACTGGAGCCTTGTTAGTGTCAATGATAAACGTGGTGACGCAGGATGAATTGTCAACTGTAACGGCATACCCCTTCAACAGTTCACAATTAACGTGAAAAGCGGCGTGATTTCTACAGAGACTTTTACCTTAGTTCATCTGCAAGCTCGTAATCATTTTTTCAACATCAGCGTTCTTAGGCGCCGAATAAAAAATCATGTGAAATCGATCTAGTAGTTTAAATTTTTTTACGCGACGTCAAATTCAATTATTATAGCATAAAAATTCATGAGAAAGTATAATTTAAGTGAGCAGGCGCTGGGTAGGTTTGCAATCCTAATGTTCGCGAAGTCGCGCGACACAGAAATCGCGACCACTGACTACTGATTATATCGACTCGAAATTTCCGAATACCCCAACAAAATTTCTTGCTGAACAGATTCTATTAAGAATTAAAATTCATTAGAAACTTGGACTGGGGCGAGCAGATATTAGAGAGAGAGAGAGCGGCGATCTAAGAAGAGCATCGAGACTCATCTTTGCTCACTATTTAGGCAATCCAAAGGCAAATTAATTTTTTAATTAAACGAGAAAAAGTTTTTTAAGCATCGACTTTCGATGAGACAATTTTATTTCAATTGTGCATATCTATGCAGGAAATCTAATTCATCTTGATAATTCATCGAGTAAAAGAACTTGATAACTTAATTATAATAATTGAAACTTAGACTTCGATAGATGTACACAATTAACATGAAAAATTGCGTAATTTTCATATTAATGTGCAAGTCACCAAACAACGTCATGCTGATTTGCTCAAAAACACTTTGGGTTTTTACGCAGTATCATAGCTTTCATAACTTATTGTATTTGATAGACACTTTAATTAACGAACGCAATATCCTATCTGAATATGTAGGGGTTAATGGGTTATAATAAAATTTAGGTACTAATGAAAACAGGTGAGGGTCAGAATATCATTCATAGCCTTAGGAATAACAAGATAGAACAATATTAAAAATACTTAAAATTAAAATTTCAATGCTTTATACATGTAGAAAAAACAATGAAAAGACCTTTGTATATAAACTACAATTTTTTTTTTTGCTTTTCATGGCAACAGCTCCCGATATCGACGTAGATGAAATGTTTGCAATTTCGGCGTTGCAATTTATTGGCCGATCTATGGCCGAAGATTTACTACCATGTGTACGGTAATCCTCGCAGTGGTTTGGAATTTGATTTTACTGTAATTGTACGATCATGTCACAATCAAATTTTAAATGTAAAACTAAGCTTTATTTTGAGCTGTATGAAAAATTTGAAAAAAATTATCTGTCCTGTCATTTGAAATCTCCTCAAAATTTGATCAGTTATTTGATTTCAATTATTATTATTATTAGAATATTTAATGATGAGTCAATAAAGAGGGAATTCAAGAAAATGCGTTATCATATTTTATATCCTTTCCGTCAGGTTCTAAGTAGGTCATGCGAGATTGCTATTTTTTTTTCTCTATAAATGAACGTTGCATTAAAAAATCGTGCACTTATCAATTTTCTGTGGTTTTCATTCGCTATCACATCATCAACATAAAAACATATCTCATCAAATAAAAAAGTAAATAAAAATGGTTACCTATGTAACAAAAATGTGCAGGCCATTCGACGAACTGAAAGATGACAGTCCATAAACTGCAAAAGAATTACGTTCCTACGTGTGTCATGACGATAAGACCAGGTAGATTTCGCAGCTCGGATACACTCGCGTAAACGAGCAGAGTCGCGGCGGAGAATACGACTGATATCAAACGGGCATAGAAGTTAAAATAATTATAAGAATTGTCTTCTGGTCCAAAGCAAAGAACAATCATTGATATACTATCCGTACTTTATATAAGTGTTTGTGCTGTATTTTTTCGACGACGCACGCGAGAGAAAAAGAGGATCTATACTTACGTGAGCTTTATTGAGCTTGCGACCCGGAGATTAGCAGAACTTCTTGAACCGTATAAGTATAAAAGTCGGTTGTCATATTGTTGTCTCGGCGATCTCGACGTGTGAACGCACCACGGAGGATTAAGCGTCGAGTTCTCTCATGATTCTTTTGCGGACCTGCCTTTTTTTTTTGTCGCGTGCAGCGGTCACGTGCCTTATTTAGAGAAATTTCGGGTGACTTCGTGACTCTCTTTTTAATTACAAATGTGACAGTAGTTGTGGGTGTGCGTGCGCCCTCACATTATATTTGCTTTTCGAATTAGTCTAAATTATTTAATAATAAAACAAACAATACAATAACCTCATTTTGAATTGTAAAATAAATTCTACAATGATTGTGAAAAATATAGTTGACAGCGGAAAATATAGTGCCAAAAGTGGGACGACGTCTATGTTGATACGTTACTGCACAACGCAGTACTGAAATCTCCAAGCAACATCTGTTTTTAGTAGTCCGCAGTGAGTTTTGATAATAATCTGCAGTCTGACTAATTGCTATTTTATCGCGTCTCTTTCAAAATATTTCATTCCAGTGAACTTACACTTGTTGTATTTTATGCACTAAAAGCTTAAATATATTATAGGGACCTTATATAAGAAAAAAATGCTAATTTGTTTATGGTTATATATCTTCAAATGATGCTTTCAACTATATATGTAGCTATAAAAAACAATGTTTTGCATAGTTACCTTTTATAATGTTCGACAAAATAACATAGTCTAGTTTCTTCGTTTTATTATTTATATTTTTTTTACCAAATAAACATTTTATTCCATAATTTCAAACAATAGCAAAATTCATTACAATAACGACAACATTCTCGTGTAAAAAACCACATTTTTATTCATATCCTTTCAAAGAGACATGTACAAGCACGTACACGTTTTTGACATTCACAAAAAAAAAATCTCACGCACATACGCCGTCTATGATAGCACTCAAGCTCTCCTCCTGTCGACGAGTTCGCGAAAAACTGACAGTATGGGATGCGGCAGCGAGCTTTCCAAGCTGCTGAATCCTCGGCTATCGACCACCTTGGCGGCGTGTGCGACGACGTAATCCTTGACCTGCCTCTCCAAGCTCACGGCGTCGTAAAGCTCGGCGAGCGTCAGCAGCTCCAACGCGTTCTCCACGCTCGTCGATCCGCACAAACTCTCCTCGCACATAAACTTCAATTGCTCGATGCCAAACGCATCCGCGAGGATCAGTAATTCCTTGGCTATGGGCTCGAGATTTTCCACGCTTCCGGTGTAGATGAAACGTAACATTTCCTTGAATATCCTCGCGCGAGTGTTGGTCAATTGGAATTCGTTGCGTTGTGGATCGGCTTGAAATTCAGTGAAAAACCATGCACTGTAAGTTGCGAGTATCGCGCGATGAGCTTTGAAAGTTTGATTGTCGATGCGTAGGGTTACGTCGGTGGCGAGATTATCGGCGAATAGAGCACGGGAGCGGTCGAGATGACGAGCTTTTTTCATGTCCGATGGTCGACCGCAACGTCCGGACATGTTGGTCACCCCGTCGTTGACCACGATCTCAACGTTTATGGTGAGCTCGTTGTCGGGTAATAATTCGTCGGAACGACTTTGCAACAGACCCGCTGATATGAAATCGTGAGTTCCGTGGATTTTGTCTTTCGAAAAAATTACCAATCCTGACTCGAAACTCCTTGCTTCACGACCGTCTTGGGAAAGGAGAGCGAATTCGAAAGAAGCTTTCGATTCGTATCCAGAATGAAGTCTGACAAACACAGCGACGCGATCAGCGTAAGTGGAATTGTATCCCTGAGGGTATAAAAGTAGATGCCAATTTCGCGGGTCGCCGTCGTTGCTCGAGAATCTCGGTGATTCCAAATATTCGCCCACGGATTTGTCATTGAAGCTGTAGTTGCTGATCGACCAGGTATAGGTTATTCGCTTTACGTTTATTTGGGTGATGCCCCAATTGTCACTTGGACGTATGTCGGTTGATTTTACCACTGAGATTACAATCAGATAGTGGAGAAATATTTTGATGTTGGTTTTAGAAAACATTTTGCAATTGAAAAGTTTCACTTTTTTCGGCAATTATATGTTGATTATTGCACTGTTTTGTATATCTAAGTATTTGTCACTTTTTTTCAAAGTAAAAATAACAAATAAAAACTACTGTTCAATAATTGACAGTACAAGTGAACGATTCACTTTTAATTTTTTCACTCTAGTCCGAAAGAACTGCAAAAATCCATCACGAATGATGCTCACTCTCTCATAAGAATTCGATCACTGACACTTTGTTTCTTCGCGAGCTCTTGATTGGCGAAACGAAGCTGAGTAACTTAATTGACTGAACGAAAACTAACTAGCTAAAACAGAAATGAAAACAAAACAAAAAAAAAGAAATAAAAGTTGTCTTCTGCCTTTCTCGCGACTGCAATAAAGCGCGCAACACTGCATTCACTGTATAAAAAATAAATCAAGCTTTGCAGACTCGCGTACCTTGCAAACAATGTAATTCATCTCAATTATTCAAGAGCTATACAAGCTTTATACGCGGAATAAGACGTAGAATTTCGCAATATTTGAAATTCATTCTACGCATACCTGTTGAATAAACGAGATTAATGAGCTTTGCAGAGATTCTTGGAGATGCTTTACATTCAATTATTTTCTCTGAGCTCTATCTTGATTGTTTCAGAAATTTGCAGTACACTATTTATTTGAAAATGTTTTACTAAAATTCAATTGTGTCGCGTGTATGAAAGGTTGTTTAAAAAGAATATTGAGTTTTGAAAAAATGTAAACTCTATTCCACATCATTTGAATAAAAAATTAAGTTTAAAGTATTATTTTCATTTAATTAATATATGAATAAATTTCATTTTGTATAAACTGTTATTTCAATCCACTTTCTAATTACCAAAGAAATTTTTTTTATGTATGCCAGTATAAAAACAAGAGCTTATATAGAGCGAAAAAGGCATACAGAGTGACACCTATTTCATTTGAAACGTAAAGTCGTTGAGTAGTTGAGTCAGCATGAATGATAAAGAAACTTCCCTGCCAACCTCAATCGGTAAGAGAGTCCACTTTATTAAACATTATACTCTGTAATTGCGGTAGTATAGCGTAAAAGAGCTTTTTACTGACACACTTCGATATATTAATTATTGCAATTTTTAACAAAACTCGCATTACGAAACATCGGTTCGTCCTATTTCTCACAGTTTTAGCGAACAATTTTTAAACAGAAAGCTCCTCGTCCCTTTTCCAGAGCAATCATCTTACGCAAAAAGCTTTCCCTTTTTTTTTGCGCAGGAAGCTTTTTTCGCGAATGAAAAAGGTATGCATGCGCGTAAATGCTTTCGGGAGAATTCCCAAACAATGAACGTATAAACTACGAAAAAAAAATTTTTTATTTTCCAAACAATGGAAAGCTTAACACCCGTTTATTGTTCCTAAACGGATTACGTACATTAATATTCCCACACACAAAAAAACAACAACAACACACCACAAAAGAATAATAACTCGCTGGCTTTGTGCTTATCAGAATATATCTGACCAAGCGAACGAAAAAAAAGCCAGATTAATAAAAAGGTCAACAGTTGGTAACTATAAGTCCGAAAGCGTTGGCGCGTGAAAATGAGATTGCCGAGCGACTCTAATGAACGAGCTTGCAGGTTACCCGTGCTTGCATTTTCTCGCCGCTGGCCAACTTTCCCCCCATCCCCAGCAGATAAGATAGTCGGAATATAGCGTGGTAAAAAAAACACGACCACCCACGAGCTTTTTTTTTTACGATTCATTTTCAGCTGCAGTAAAAAAGAAAAAGAAGAAAAGAAAAATTCTCGGAAGTCTAGCGCGTCCAACGATTGGCTCGCAATTAAGAAAGTTTTTCTCCGTCGCGACTCTTGCCAGGCTCGAATTATCGAAAAAGCGTTTGCATTTTGCACTGTGAGAAAGATATATATACAGTACAGAACCCCGAGGGGGGATTTGTAATTTATGCAAATGCTAACGGTCCGAATGCCTTTTTAATCAGGACGTAATGAATTCGAGTGCGTAAAAAAAAATCGAGAAGTGTAGCTTAACTTTTGTTTTTTATTAGCAGGACTAATTGAGCTAATTTTCGAATCTCAGCGAAATTTTGCTGTTATTATTCTTATCCAATTTTCGCCAAGGACTCTCGTAGCTTCGCGCGCGAGTGGGAATTCAAGATTTTTCCAATTACTACGAAACGCTAAATCTCTCCGAGAGCTTTAATGATTGTATAAATATCGACTTCGCGTCGCAAGCTCTCTTTCACTCTCGAATTAAACGTTATGAGAATTTAGTCAATTTGGCGCGCGAGAGAAAGGTGACGAGAAAAAACAGGCTATTATCGTTAATTTGAACGGGATCGAATTCAATTCTCTCTCTCGTGGACTTCAAAACATTGCATTTTATCCCGGAGTATAGAGGCATCCATTAGCTATATATATAGATAAGGGTACTTTCGCACACAGAGAAAAATAGCACGATCAAGATATTGTCGTAAAGAGTTATAACGCTTTCGGAATTTCAGGAATTGAATTTTCTCACGTTCCAGGTATCTCAAAATAGAATCTATAAAAAATAATTATCCAATCAACTTTTCCACCGCATCGATATTATTGTTTTCCAAAAAGGAGTAATTAAATCCTATATGGTTTTAATAATACAAAATCAGTGAATACTTTTTAATAAATACAAAACACATAGAAACCACTTGAAACAGAAAATCAATATTATCCTTTGTCCACGAGACCTCTTGCTTTACGATCGTTTTTGAATAGCGTGCGACGTCTCATGAATAATCCCATAATTCGTGCCGCGTACGCGAGTACACGCTGCGGCCTGCTAAAATTAAAAGCGTTTCAGGTAAAAGCGCAGCCGTTATTTAGGATGAGAAATTCTTGAACATTTTGAATTGCAAAAAATCATCGTCGTAATCCTCGAAACTTTCGTTATATCGTCAAAAATTGCCACTTACCGTAATAACGCATTGAACAGGCGGCGACAGAAAAAAAAAAAAAGCACTCGCGACGAATCTCGAAATAATGATCGCGTTAACAAACGAAATTCACGGCAATGAGACAAGATTTATTTATGTCCGAAACAGCGTCATCGAATTTGCAAGTAAATGTTACGTGGAAAGTTCGAAAGCTATATCCTCTAGCTGCATTAAAAGGATATTAGTAGCTGCACTAAAAAGGGCGTATATATATATACACCGAGCGGAAGTAATAGCACTTGCGCGCTATATACTGTAGGGAGATTGACGAGGGTGATAACAGTGATTTATTCAAGCAAAGACATTTATCAGCAACGTAGAAAATCTTTGCGAACGGCATAAATACAACTCTCTTGGCACTTTAGTACACAATGCCGAAGATTAAACGCAAAGCAGCGACGAATGAAAAGAAAAAAAAAAACTTATTGCAAAAAAATATCGATTTTTTTTTGTGTCTTCTCCACCGAGACTACAATTCCCAGGTCTATTTCAAAGCAATTAATGACGGCATTTCCGACACTGTGGTGTTGAAGCTTCGAAGAAAACGCACGTGTGTATATGTCCTCGACTCTACTTCTTCTTTTTTTTTGCGCAAACACATAAAAGAGGTCTCACTGTATGTTTGTCGATATGTTAATGCGCTCTCGCGTAATCTTCACACACACATACACCATACCACACCCGTGTTAAATATGCAGGTGTATAACCCAAACGTACGTATATATGACGAAATCCTTAAAAAAACACTTTCCTGGGATCTACAATAGCAAAAAATTTTTTTTAATTCTAAGACTTCCGGACCTGTTTCCTCTTCTTATTTAAGGTATATAGTTACAGAAAATACTCGTGAACATTAGAAAATTCCGCAGGAAGTACTTTTTTCAGCATTTTTCCAATATTAATAACAAACTAAAAATGTAATTATTTTGATATTTTTTTGATAACTTGCCACCGGATAATCATTTTTAAATAAAACTTTTTTCTGCGTAAAGGTCTTCTTTTTTGCTATCATTTTGATTGGTCAAAAATGTTTCTAGCGGTCTTAAAAGCCGAGAAATCAATATTTGAAGAAATGCCGTTTTTCGCCTATTTTCTATGAGCCCATTTAATTATAATGGGAAAATGCCGAAAAAGTAGTTCATGCAGACTTTTCCAATGTTCACGAGCATTTTTCGACACTATATACCTTCAAAAAGAAGAGGAAAAAGGTCCGAAAAAATTTTTGCCATTCGAGACCCCAGAAAAGTGTGTTTTTTCTAAGAATTTCGTCATAAGAATTTTCGGTGAGTGTGTTTCGAGCGGTTGCATGTTACATGCATATCGCCCACGCGCGGCCGCGAAAAAAGCTTCGCGTGACCGGGCAATTCGCCCTTGCCCCTCGTTTAGATGCGTGATATATTATACATCTTACCTTTCCCCCGAAATGAATGACTCGACGCAGGGAAGAGAGATATGAGCGACAGGTGAAGAAAAAAAAAATTTGCGCGGAGTGTGTTAATTACTTAGTCGACGTTTCATTTTATTTTATTTTCTTTCTTCTTTTTCGTTCTCGTTAGATCGCCACGATGGGTTTGCTTTCGTTTGCGCTGCACGTGTAGGTACGTCGTAAAAAAAAAGTGAAAAAAATAGGGAGAAGGTTTGTTGCCTTTTTTTCGCGGTGTTTGTAGGCTTTGGTCGGGCAATGGTGGGGAAAAACAAGAAGAGAATTTTCATCTCTTTAATTGTTGTTTTTATAGAGATGATGAACGGCAGTTTTTTTTTGTTTTTTAATTAAATTTGCGTATGCAGAGCTGTTACATTATGCGCTGGAACTAGTTATTTTTCATTTTTTTTAGATATTTTTTCTTCATTTTCGAGTGCATTTTGTTTGTAGATTAAATCTCGCGTTTGTGGGTGCTAATGCAAGCACAGCTTTAACATACACGCGAGACTTAAAAATGTTTTTGATGTTGAATATTATTTCTGCACATTAATATTCAAGTGGAGTGCATCAATTATTCCACTGCACATTTTTATCGTGTACAAAAATTCTCCACGTCTCAATTTGCATGTTTCAACACTAATGGACGATACGTGCTCTCCTAGCTAATTGTCTAGTATCTTTATGTCTTTATGTATACTTTTTAGTAGTCTCTCTTTATGAAATGCGTTGAAAGCTCAAAGATGAGCTTGCAACAACAAAAAAAAGTTGGACTCTCTTGTAAATACAACATAACTGATAACTCGTGCACATACAAAAGTATATCTTGAACATAGTAGAGCGAGTTTACCCGAGAGTATTTCCCAAGTTCTCATTGATTCGTTGATCGTAGAAAAATAAGCAACGATCTTAAGATAATAACGCGGAAGAGAAGAAGAAAAAAAAAACATGACGTAGGGATTTCTATGATTAAGGCACGCATATGAATCTAAAATAAGCTTCTGTTTACGATTAAATCTTGGTAAGCCCTTAAAAAAAGTGTATACAAACACACGCGCGAGATGATGATAATAATAGAACAGTGTTATACGTATAGCACGTGTGTTACAAACAACTAAGAATCCAACTTTGCGCCTGAATAATGTCTCTCCCCCCATTTGTTCGTCAAAGATTTATCGAATTGTAAAAGACTCGCGGATCTTAAAACAGCCGTTAAAAAAAATGCAAATTTCGCAAATTTTCATTGTAGTCTCCAATTAGCCGTGTAGCTATAAAAAGCAGCTCTTCGAATAGCTTATAAAAACGAACCTGTCGGCACGAATGTATATATATAGTTTTCAATTATGCTAAAAGCTCAGGTGATTAAAAATTAACGTAAAAAGCAATCGCGCGGCACGGCTATCACGCGGATAAAACTAATATCAGCGTTACTCACTCGTAATTCCAATAAAAAGAAAAAATAAAACGTACATATGTACATACGCACAGAAGTACACGGCGATAAAACCATCGCACACGCGCGCTCGCGTAATCTACATAAGAAATCAAATATAGAAATTCCCAGCAGATAACGCGTGTTCGCGAAGCACACGTCGTTTATGTTTGCGGATTGTCGAGCGATAAAATACGATATTTAAGTATAAATTTATAATCGACGGATACGCGCGTTGGTTAAATTTTCAAGCTTCGCAAGCTCGCACGCGGCATTTTTTGAAAAAGTTTACCTCGTCCGCGACGATTTAAACGAGTTGAGCGGACGCTCATCAATCTTCTCGCTCTCTTTATTTTGACCGTATGCCACGCATTGACAAAGGACCAAACGAAAAAGAGAGAGACAGAGAGTAAGTAAAAGGAAAAAAAGCAAATGATCAATCATTGATAGAACACAGAAAGCTCATACTCACCGATAACAATGCAGACGGGATACTCGAGGAAGCTCGAGACAACCATGAACACGTAGGCCGACAGCAGCGAGATGACGTAGCACATGAGCGTTTTGCCATAGATGTTTCTCAATTCCGGGATGATGGCGTAGACCAAGAAAGTGACAGCCAAGAAAGGCAGCGACAAAATGTAGCCAACCGTGTGAAAAGAATCCATTCTGTCCTCTTCCTCCTTGGCTTTGTGCTCCTCGGTGAAGAGACAAGTGATGACGACGATCTCCGAGGTGGTGTTGAGCCGATGATCCACGCAAAATCTACCGACGGGCAAGGTGCCCAATACCTTCACCCACAAACTGCCGTCCTCGTTCAACGTGTACGTGTCTTCCTCGGGGTAAGTCATGGGATCGAGTAGCAAAGCCGAATGATTGTCGGCACATTTTGGACTCTCGATGACGGTAAACCAATCGTGTACACCAGGTCGAACTTCCAATCGATCCTTCATCTCGTTCGACACGATGTCCTCTTTGAGTTTGATGGTCTTTGGTGCATTCGGATCTGGTACGCACTCGTGGCCTGGATTATCCTCGCTCGTCCTCGCCAACACCGATTGACCGACCTCGCAACACTTTCTCAAACACGGCGACTCGCTGATGTCGCAGATGCAACCCCGACGGGTTTTACCGTCGTGCCAGTGATTTTTCGCTGGGTAAACGTGCGATTTTGGGTGATGAATTAGACGGCCGTCTTGTAGAATATCGAACTCGTCGTCGGGTATGATGATCGACAAATTTGGTGGACACTTGGGTGCATCCGACTCGTTTCTCATGTCACAGCTGACGTAGCTGTGCTGCTGTTGCGACAGGTAGATGAAGAGGAACCAAAACGACGTGCTGCTTTTCATGATGATCGTCGCACGACTCACTCGGTGATATCGATAATGATTCTTTATTTTTTTTTTATCGAGAAAGAGTAGATTTGCCGGAAGACAAGATAAACGAGAAAGGAAAAATAAAAAGCTGAGAGAAGTGCGCGTTCTCTCGGTCGAGTGAAAGAAAAAATTAAACGGACACTCACTCTTCGTGCGTCGAGGGCTGCATATACAATACGTATATGTATGTGTGTTACGTGGGCAGGGCAATAAATGTCACGGCTAATCGTTCCCTGGTGCAACGGAATTAAAATTGCGAACGAGGCTCCGACACGCGTGTATAAATATTTTTTTTTGTTCTCTCAAAGCACTAATGTAATGACGTTGGCATTAGCGCTAATTGAAAGGAGCACACTGTGGCCTATGACCTTTTTTTTTCTCCTCTTCACATGTCATCCGGCCAAAGATTAATCATATAACATTTATAGGAAGTCCGAGGATTACGAGCGAACGAACGAACGAAAAAATAAAAGTGTCTGTTCAGAAAAAACAGCACAACGTTTGGAAGGTGAGAAGACTACTACGACGACGACGACGACGACGAACCGCCCCCAGTGAAGGCACGCGACCAACTGAGGCTAAAGCGCACCAACACCGGGATTATTTCGATTTTCCACGTTCCCGCCAAATACCTATAGAGTGCGAGAGAGCTTGTACAACGGTGCGCTTGCCTCGACTCTCTTGGTCCGCGCAACTCGCTCTTTCTCTCTCTCTCTCTCTGCTCCTTGCACAGAGATAGAGAACACTGTGTGTGCGAAACCCCCTCGACAGCAGCAGTTTTGCAGCGGTTGCGCGCGTAAAAAAGGGGGAGGGAAAAAAAACATATAGTGTGTGTGTTCTGTGTGCAGGGAGAGAAGAGATATAGAAGTGAAAGAAAGCGAAGAGATAGGGATTATAAGCTTGCGAGAGAAGATTGGAAATTCGTTTTTCTGTTGACTCTGATGAAAAAAATTGAATTTATCGATTGTGCTGACTTTGTTTACTTTTTTAATTTTAAAAGCTTCGTTTCGTATAGCTATAAATCTTCGATCGTTTTGAAAGATAAGGGACGAATCTTACGCTCGATTAAATTTTATAGATCGACGTTAAAAGGGAGAAAAGAAAAGTCGTAAAATAAACGACGTGGGATTAACTCACAATTGATAAACGCGATCGGCGGACCGAAATAACTTTCTTTTTTTTTTTGGAAAAGTGGCTAAATATAAGAATTCGAGGAGTATTTCAATGAAGCTTGCAAGTCTCGCTGCTGCACACCAAAATAATTTATCGAGTCAACGAAAATACTTCACGCCGATGGATCTTTTCACAAATATAAATAACTCCCGCGGGCTGTCTGTCGAGGTATGTTATATGTGTCTCGCGTGAGTGGGGATTTCTTATCTGGCGCTGTCATCGAGATAACAGAACTTCTTGTACGTTTGACCGTCTTATGGTAGTGCGAATACGCAAGGAAGAGAGGATTCGCGAATTGTAGAAGAAGAATAGAGTGCACCACTTTACTACTCGTACTAGAGAGATTGACTTTACCGACTTCATCTGTTTCAGCTATATATGTATATTGATAGGACATATCTATTGTTGCCAATGTTAATTCTTTATTTTTTTGTAAATTTCAATCCAAAAATAATATTTTTTACGTCATCGTTAAAAGTGATTTTTATAAAAACCATATTTAATTATTACACTCCCACTTCCGCAGAAAAAAAAAATTACGCTCATTCACTTATTACGAATACTTATCTAGCGTTGCATTTATTTTTAATTTCACTTGCCAGAGTAAATTGTCGGGTATCACGAGCTTATATTTTTCTTCAAACGTGTATCTCAAAATACATTCGGAGCGTAAAATATATATACTACATCAAGAAGTTAAATAGTGCGCGACACGCGAAAGACTTTTTTCATGTCGGCGTTTTTTTACGACGAGACTTTGTTTTGCGTTGTTATTATGGAGATTTTATTATATTCCCCGGGACATCTGCCGTATAACGGAACTATAAATATATGTTCGCTTTTTATTGCCTCGTATTTAGTTTGGATTGAAATAATAGAGAAAAAAAAGAATTCTCTTTTTTTTGGAAAACAGTTACGATTGCAATAAAAGCAACTGAATCGTTATAGCAATGACATTGACGTATGTCGTGTATTTGGAATGTGTACTTGAGCTTTTGATTTTCCCACGTAACTTTTATTTTTCCCGCTGAATCTTTAAATAATCCGTGAATTAATAACAGACATGATAATTAGCAAAAGTAGTTTAAGGCCAACGCGGACGATCTAATTGCTTAGTGTCGTGCCGCAAAATAGCTAATCTTGCTATTCCGTGTCTGCTTCTGCTCGCACATTTTCAAGAATATAAATTTCTACGAAACTTGACAACAATATCTTAATTTCTCCCCCTCTTAATTTCCACGTGTCATAATTATACGATAGCGACGATGCTTATTGTACTATACGCACCTCCAAGTAAGGGGATGTCCAATCAGCTGATTAACTCCGTGAAAAAAAAAAATAATAATTTGTGAAATGAGCTAATGTAATCGATCAGTGTAATTACGCTGCTACTGCATCGAACTTATTACGTAAAGTTGTGTGCACGTTCGAAGACGTAATCTTATCAAGGACACGTGCTTGACAGTCGACGTCTTTCTTAATCGTTGATGTGAAAAAAAAATGTATTACCACCACCCTCCGGTTGCCCCCCGCGTTAGCTAATTTGCTCGTAGATCATAATAGTTGATTCGAACTTCTTCGAGTGGGGTCTGATTAGCAGATGGAAAATTTATTCGTATTTCCGCAAATTTACACTTGCTAATTGGAGGATTCCGTTTGAATTGCGTTATAATCGAGGCGTGAATTATTTCCACTCTACAGTGAGGTAATTCGACAGTTTGGTATCATGTCTTTTCCAAATAATTCAAATTAAATAATTTCTTTAAAAATATTATTGAAATACTAATAGCATCGTGATCATTTCGGCAAGACTGAATTATTTTATTACAGATAATTTATTTTGCGTTCTACGAATGATTAGATGTTACACTAATTATAACTGTGTGATGAAAGTTGCATTGGAAACTAAATAAAAATGAGCGATTATAGTTTATATGCTTGCGTTGAATTAAATAAAGTCTTATAATGAACGTGATGAAATTTATGATAACGTCATAAATATAAAAAAAGATATGCTTTCCAAGTATTTTCCAATTACTAATCATGTTTACAGTGTCTAATATTTTTATAGGATAAAGTAGGAAACAGAGTTGCTTTATACATGGCAAATATTTTTAATCTAAGTTTAATCTCGGTTTCCATCATGCGGTTGCGGTTAAAAGATATAGTTGCAGTTAATTCATCAACTATGAATCCACTTCAAACCGCAAAAAACTAGAATCAAGTTAAAACGCATATTTATTATAATTTCATCGTTATATTTTTTGTGTATTTATGAAACAATATGTTATTAATAATGTAAGTTTTGTACTTTTTTGGTAAAATTCATTTGAATTGTTATTAAAAAAAACCTTTTCATCTACTTTTATTTATGACAATTTTCAAAAATTAGCCTAACGAATGCTTTTGACAGTTTTCAAGAATTAGACCAGCGAATGCTTTTGAAGTCTTTTGAAGTCTTAGAACGAGAGCAAAACAGGATACTGAATATGTATCTCGCGTTTGAAATATATTTTTAGGAGATGAAACTATAGACGTTCTTTTTCAGAGTATATTTCAGTTATGTAATATTGCTGAAATGTTGCTGATTTTTAATAATTACTATAAATACTATATGGATTGTTTAATTTTATCGTTCAGAGTGAATGAGAAGACTAAATTAGTTCAGATAAATACTGTTAAAACCAGCTTGTAATAAATTTTCATGCTTTCACTGCATTATTTTCTACAGAAATTTTTTCTGACTCTTGTATTCTCAAAAGTATTGTGCACATTTGAGGCTTTTATGAATCAAGCCATACTTGCTCTTGTAATTTTTCAATAATCCAGCTTTGTAATGTGAATATAAGTTATTTTAATAAATTGCTCAAAAATATATTTTTGGGGTGTTCGGAGATTAGCTACATCCTGCTAAATCCCCAATTCGAATTCATTAAAACATCTACAAATAATGAAAAAATAATTTTTCATACAATTACTTATTATTTGCCGTGGGTTTGCGAAAAGAAGATTAGATTATAGTTCCTATAATCGTACGAATTTTGACATTTACAGAATGTTTAACCAACATAAACACTTTGTCTTCCTTTTATCAGACCTCACTCGAAGCTACGAGAGTATATGTCCAACTTATACTGATTGACATTCAAGAGGGTTGGTTGTTTGATGACTTTCACGAATTAAAGTTGATAAGAAATAATGCAAACATGATAGAAAAAAGGCAATTTCTGAGTGAATATACTTTCGGTTAAACCTCGCCGGCGAGATGTATTTATCGTAAATGGGAAATCCAATAATATTAGTTTTCCCTGTTTTAATGTATGTATATTTTCAATATTGGATGGCATCGTCATTAATTGACGGAAACAATATCGGTAAAATTTTTGTCACTCGAAATAAGTATCTATGACTCACATCTTTAAATAATTACATTAATCGGATATGATTTTAAAAGACTCCTGGCATATTTTCGCATTTATGCGTAAAAGTAACTTGTAAACATTATGCTGAATGTAACGTTGACAGAAAATGACTCAAAACTTTTTACCTTTACAAGATGATTCAACCAATCTAGAAGTTAAGTATCATCTAATACAAAAAAGGAACGTTATCCTGAGTGGATCTAACGCCGGATATCACTCACGTTAAATACTAAATCCCCAAACTAATCTTTTCATTTCCATGATCCATATCAAATCATTCCAAGTTTCCCCTGAATTCCCCTGAAACATCAAGAAAACAAACTCTTCGTCGCTATTACACAAGCGTCGAAAATCTAAATTCTTCGACAAACAAACTAAACGACCACGTAACACCGCCTAAAAAACCTAATCTCAAACATATCGAAGCCAAAAGATCATCGCGTGACGGAAAAATCAGCGCGCGAAGACGTATATCTCCGCTAGCCGATTCCCCGCGAATCCCACAATAAAATTGATGTATGTATATATTTCGAAAGCGCGCTACAACTCAACAATGAAATATCCATCTCGAATCGACGAGATAAAAGCGCGCGTCTCTGACAAACAAGCTAAAAGTAATAAAGCAGCTGTGTTTCATTGAGTGCGCCAATTCGAATGTGCGCGCCACGCGTAGCGACGTCACTTACACAAACACAGTAACACACATTACACAGACGCAGAAATTAAGGAGGGAGAGGAAGAGTAGTGGGCACGCTTTGAAAATATAACTGCGCTCGTTGAACGCTTCGGAGAGTCAGAAGTGCTTTGGCGTCCCTCTCGACAACGTCGACATCGTTGCAATACACACGCGATGAACAGTGCAGTGCCCAGTTGAATGCAGTGTCAAGATATATATAAATATATGTAGGTGAGTGTGCAAGGCAACAGGTTGTCACGATCGGTACACGTGCTTCGGAGCGTGTATTGTATGTGGTTTTTTTATTTTTCTTTTCCTCGTCGCAGTAATTCTCGCAAATATTGCAATAATTCAGTAGTATCTTCTTCGTTCATACTCATTTCTCATTGTGCTTTATCTATTGTTATAAATACAAACGATCGTTACTTCGACTTATTCTTCAATGTCTACAATCTCCTGCTCTAATTTTATTGTAGCGATACGAACAATGATATTCAGAAATAAATTTATACTGCATCGGTCCGGTTCACTTCGATCTCTGTTATTGGCTGTATCGATAAATTGCATCGTAAATCGTTTGAAGAGAAATAAAATGAATGATTGAGGAATGTCGATATTGCACGGTTGTTTGGGTGCAATAAAAATGTTATTTGACTTTAATTACCTGATGGTTAGAATGCGATTTCTTTCATTGGTGGCCATTTAGTTTTTTTTTTTTTTTTTTTTTTTTTTTTTTTTAAATGGTTGCTTAAAATTTTAG
>JAWWMK010013210.1:9390-22665 GCA_035047105.1 Galeopsomyia nigrocyanea
ATCCGCGATTTGTTGCACACAGACAATTATCATGTTTAGATAGTTCAAGGCCAGGTTAAAGCCGCGCGCTATTGTCCTTTTCTTTCAACAGTGCACACACACACTCGCCCAATACAAGTCATCCGCGATTTGTTGCACACAGACAATTATCATGTTTAGATAGTTCAAGGCCAGGTTAAAGCCGCGCGCTATTGTCCCCCACCCTCGAAGCTCGTTAAGTCACACGTGCAGACGAATTCGAAAAGTAGATGGCTCTGAGAATCGCAACAGAGAGAGGAGAGTGTCCCTTGTTTACGTGTGTCTCACTCACGCTCCAAAAACTGGACGGCAGCCAGTTTTTCGGTTGAATTACGAAAACGCATTCGCCGAGCGATATCGTAGTGCGCTAGCCAGCTTTAATTACCTATATACATATATACCTACTCGCTTTCTCTCTCGCGTGCTCGAGTTGTTGCTCTCGATTCGCCAAATTTTTTTTTTTTGTCTGCTTGCCTTTCGCGCCCGCACAGTGTACAACGTTCGTGTGTACATACGCACGCCAAGCGATTATTCTTCCTTGGCATCATCGATACGCACATATAGTTTTTGGTGATACTGCATCGTTGTATTCGAGATGATTGTCTGTGTCAGAAGAGGATTTTAGTTTCGATATCGTGCTGATATTGGCGTCCTCTTTCACGTGGGTTCCGTATAAACACATTAATACTCCTCTGGTGCGCACGCGGTTCCCGCACACATAAGACTCCAAAGTAAGATGGAAGATGAAATTGACAGAGGGCTGTGCAACATACTGCAAAGAATATGGACTTTGAACGCGCATGGTTTGTCCTTATTCTATCATTTTCACTGAAAACGACGATCGTTTTTTCGTGTGTTCTTCATTTTCGTGAATTTCATAGGGTAACAATGAAATTAATTTTGTTGACACATTTTCAGATGATTATGCTGCTGAGGATTCAATCGATGACCTAAAACCATACACTGTTGATAATGTGCCAATAAGAAAACTCTTCATTGGCAATATAGCACAGAGAGTGAGTCACTATATACGAATTCTCATTACTTCAGCATTCGTTAGAAAATTTCATTTATTGTTTGATATTTCAGTCCACGCACAAAGATCTAGAAAAAGTATTCTCCAAGTATGGCAAGCTGGACGGTTGCTACTTGAAAAAGAACGCAGGCAAGAGTAATTATGCATTTGTCACGTTCAACAGTATTGATGATGCTCTTAAGTAAGTAGTAAATCGTCAAAATTTGCTGTTATGCAATTTCTTCCAAAACATTTTATTCAATGTTAATTCTTAATTTTTAGAGCAACAAAGGATGGGCACAAAAAAAAGATTAATTTGCACAATAGAGATTTAAGGGTGATGCCAGCTGATTCGTGGCACCAGCCAGACAGCGTTGAGAATCAAATTAAGAAAATACCAAAATCTGCAGAGTCAAAGCAAGAGATGTCCACTGAGTTTGAGCTAAACGAGGATGCATTGATTCACAAACTGAATGATGATTGTTTGATGCACATCTTTTCTTTCCTTCCTATAGCAGACAAAGTTAAAATTGAGAGAGGTATGTCATGCAATTATCCTTGTTGTTAAATGTAGAAATTGTATCGCGAACATCTGTAATATACATATATATTTTTTGCAGTATGCAAAAGATGGAAAATAGTAGGTCAATCATCATGGCGCACATTCAAGAAGCTAGACCTCACACAAAGCACATGGGGCTTCACAGTGTCCAACCAAGGACCACAAGAAATATACACATCTACCCTTCGCAAAGTTTTGCTTAGATGTGGACAGTTTCTAACGCACATAGACTTCTCAAATTTCGCTGAGAGTCTGAGCAAAAGCACACTCACGGTGGTTGCCAGATTTTGTCCCAATCTGCACTACGTCGATATAACCGGTCTCGGCGTCTCGCCTGCAGGGATCAAATCTCTAACGTCAAGTTGCAGTAACATCGTTCGATTCAATTTGGGACCTTGTTCGTCGCAGTGTGATCCAGATTTGTCGCAATTGTTCTCGAAAAACAAGAAACTGCGGCACGTGAAAATCTTCAGAAACTCCATTAATGGCAAATGTCTAACGAACTTACCAGAAACTATTGAAACTATCTCGGTAGGCGAGTGCTCCAACGTGTCTCCGTGCCATTTTTACAAAGTGAGTATAGCATCATTTTTTCACAACGCCGAATCGAAACAGTGAAAAGTATGTATGAATTTTCTTTATTGCAGGCAATAGAAACGTTCAAAAACTTACGCAGCCTATCGCTGGACAAGTGCGTCAGTTTCAACGATCAAACCATCAAGGCGATTGCTCTTTGTGCCGATACTCTGAAAGAGCTACAACTACGTGATTATTTCCCAATAATGAGCGGAAGATCTCTAACGCAAATATCGGAACTGGTCAATCTCGAAGTCCTGAATCTGTCTAAGAATGCATGCGTCACGGACGAGTGTTTGGTTGCTGTTGGAACCCATTGTAAATTGTTGAAAAACGTAGATGTCAGCTGTTAGTACTCCGAAAATTTTCCTTCGCATAAACGATGCATTTGAATTGATGTTATTAAGTATAACTGCTTATTTAATTCTCGCAGCTTGCCACTCAGTATCGAATGCAGGCCTCGCAGGAATCACTCTTCTCCCGAAATTGGAGCATCTGAACATCAGCTACCTTGGCAAGGTGACAGACGAAGTACTCACGGACATACCCAATCTGCAAACATTAGTGAGCCGCGGTTGTCCTGGCTTGAAGAACACTGGTCTCTGTACTCTCATCGAAGAATCCAAGAACGTCGAGCTCTTGGACTTATCGGGATGCGATCTCGTGTCGAACGATTTGATCGAGACAGCCGTCAAAATAACCCTTAATCGCACAAACAATCTCATACTGAAGATGTACGTCGGTGGTACGGGTGTGAAATTGAGTGACATTACCGCGATCTCGCCGTTTTTGAATGCGCTCAATGTCGATCTGTCGGAAGATTTCCTACGTCCAGACTTTGAACACGCGTTCTTCCCCAACGAGATGGACGATGACGATTTGGATGACTCGTACATGGGCTTGTATGAGGATTACGATTACGATTCCATGGACGAGTATATGGATTACGATGATCTGATCGGCGAGTATGAATACGTGTCGCGACATGGCAATGTCGATTTTGAAGATTTGTACGATATGTATTAAGCGAGATCTCTGGCGAGATCATTTATTTTTCTTTTTTACTGCATTTTTTTTTTCATGAAATTTGGAATTGTAATTTCTTCAACGAGATTTTGGTAGCGTTTTTTTTTTTGCACGTGATTTATATATACGCTGTACTTCCGAAACAATTTTTTAGTTTGATTGAATAACGCGCTAATTTGTAAGTGTTTTGCATAATTCAATTGCAAACATTTGAAACCTATCTAAATTACTTGTTAATTAAATCGATAGCAAAATTCATGTTACCCAAAGAGGATTTATTTCATTTTATTATATCTGATTGATCAAACAATGTTTCGTTTTTTTTATTTATTTTGGTTTGTTCAGAAATCTAGACATCAACTCTACATTGAGGATCTTGCTATTTTCTAATTATTCAATCAATAAATGATCAGAACTTCTATGATCAGATCTACGTTGGATTAAAGCATTATTCAGTTATTTTCATTTATTTGCAGTGACATTAGCACTCTGAAAAATTCAAGTTATTTTTGATACGGTATTTAATTTTAATATTCAAACGTTGTACCATAGGGTACATCTGAGTTATTCATGTTTAATTCATATGAACATCGTTAAGTTTACTTGTAAATATATAATCGTTATCATCTCTACTTTACAGGCCTATTACGTTATTATTTTTGAATAGATGATAAGCGTGTGCAGGTAAATTATAAGGATAACATTGTAGACTGTACTTTAATAAACATTTTTAATAATATAAACTAGTTCTCAAAATTGCTATGTAACCCTGATACCAATCAAATGTAGAATGAAATTGCAAAAAAAAAAAAAAAAAAAAAAGAATTTGTAAGGGCAATGAAACCAATTTCCAAGGTAATCATTTTGCCGTATTTTCTTTATTTTATCACTTTACAATAGATTTAAAATTTAACAAATACAGGGAAAAAATAGTATCAATTTTCAAGAATCAGTGTTCTTTATGATGGCACAACTTTCATGTGTGCACCTATTAATACGTGCTCAATTTCATGAGTCACGTAGGCCAGATCGTAATAATTTCAGAGACGAAAGTTACGTGCGTGTATTTACATTGGAAGTCAGCTTCGTTATGTACGTTGCTATAATAAAATTTTGGTTTATACTCTCACGACATATAAATGACGTATTGACACGATCTGCAAAAAAATGCAGTGTTTTACACCTAGGAATGTGTGCATACTTTTCAATAAGTGCCAGCATTAATGACCTGTCATTTTTCTCATTTCTTTTTTTTTCCTAAATTGAACAACTAGTGGAAGTATTATTTTTCCCCCGGAGAAAAAATATGTGTGAACGTAATCGCAAAAGATGTTCGTGAATACAAAAATCTAAAATTCACTCTAATTATGGCAAGACGCTTTTCAGTGAAAACTATTCGAAGTAATCTTAACAAAATTGTCATGATTCAACACATATATTTTTCCCAGGTGCTTCATTAATCATATTTTTCTTTCGTCCTACCTATTTTTTTTTGTATCATTTCGAAACCAGCAAAATTTTATAAGTAAAAGTACAATATCGTATTATATCTAGACGTTTACAAGAGTTAAATGTTTTGAAAAAATCAGTTCTTTGACGTCTAGCACTCCGAGGCACATTTGCGAGGATGAGCTCTCAGTCAGAGCAGATTGCAAATTTTCCTCATAAATTTTTTCGGTTTGAACGACGAAAAAATTAGGTATATAATAATTATCGATTGTTTACGCCACACACAAAATGCAAAAAACTTTCATTTTATTATGCCGAGAAAGCAGTAATAACATTAATCTTATTAGCTTTGAGAAAATTATGCCAGAAAAATATTGCAACATATGCCAAAGAAATATTGTCAGTGTTTTTGGCTCAACGAAAGTACAAGTTCAAACATTTACCAATCATAAAAGCAGACTAGCAGAAAACATCAAATCACTTTTTTTTTTAATATCGACGTACAGAACAAACTGAAGTTAAAATATGCGGCACATCACCCTGGACGTGAAATTTGCAAATTCAACAATTAAATTAACTTTGCATTTCTCATTAGTTTACAAGTAAGCAAAAAACTTGATATCTCAGTATACACTTTGTATAATTATCATTTATCGACCAGTCGCTTAATATTAGTAACATTTCATTATTTCATTATTATTTTTTTCTCTCTCTACCTTCATCAATAAAATGTCTCACAATTACTTTACGCAATAACACACTGCTGAAGTCAACTTGTAGTTAACTTTTGATTATAGAATGATGCACTTTAACATGTATGAACAATTACGCAATAACACACAATACAGCGTATTATCGCAAAAATCTTTGAGAGTAAAGCAGCTATTTCTAAAAAAAAGAGTCATACTCTTTTCCTTGAATATCTCCGCTAGCTTGTGTAGCACGGGTATTTTAAAGTTTTCAGACGAGTAATATGCCGCTTTTCGACAGCACTTTCAAAAATTTCATCATAATCTACAATAAAATGCACTTTCTACGACAATCAATTATCGAAAAAAAAATTTAACAATCGAAATAAATTTATTACAAATAATTGCATAATTTGACATACAGAAGAAAATACTTCGAATACTGTTTTCTTTTCCAAAAAAATATTAAATCAAAAGAACAATAGTTTCCTCCTCCTTCAATACGCTTCGTACATTTAAGTATATATGGCAGAAATATATCGAACATGCTACACATTATAGCTAAAACTCGCATAGACGCTTGCACAATTGTTTTCTTTTTCCGTAAAGTCAGTCCTTTGTAAAGTGTGCTTAAGAAGTTCATCGTTTGTTTATTCGCACGCGACGAAAAAAGGAAAAAGTCTAGCACTGGCTTATCGTGCACAGAGAGCGACTATAACGGAAGAAAAGATATTGATGACGTTATTTATGGTTTTTTTTTATTTCGTCGTCGACGATACGAAGCTTAGACTACACAGCATTCAGGTACAAATCTCACAAAATCAACGCATTATAGCGCATGCATTTAATGCCTTTAATGCTGGATGGGGTTGTACGACGAAGATCTCATCAGATTTATCATTAATCTTCGAAATTGATTTTTTTTTGTCTCCTCGATATATCATTATCAATGAAGAAATTGTTCGAGTTGTTGTACGATATAACATTAAACTATAGTATAGTCTAGAACGATTCGTCTTACATACTTTAAAATGAAAATCATACGCTAAATCGATCAACTGAAAGGATTCTTATACCGGAACTAAAGTTCAGTGGCGAGCAAGACGTTTCATCGACAGCAAGTATATGTTTGTATATATAATATATATAGAATATCTCCGTACAGTTAGTTAACTTTTTTCTCTCTCTCTCTCTCTCTCTCTCTCCAACGCAGCTCTGCTACATACGTTCCAACTCGATTTTAATCTATGAAATTTGACACAGCTTCACGCATATATATATGTACACACGAGGAGAGCAAACGGATAAGACATCGACGCCTATCTATTTAGCACGCGAACCATCGAAGTAAATAGACATCTCTCTACGAAACTTTTCCTCGACACACAGCTCGACTTTTCTGTTTGTTTTGTTAAATACACTTTAATCGCCACATTTCATCGCGTGGCTTATCCGTTTATATTTTATATCATCGATAGACCGACGGGAAAAAAAGAAAAGAAGAAGAACCGACAACTGATAAATATAAATCGCCACTGCATGTAATGATAGTGTAACGCGATTGAAAACTCAAAAGTTAAACTGAAACGAACAACTCAAGAGTACTGAACGTGAATGCAAGTGGTCAAGTATGTAAGAGTAACATTTATTCAGGATTGTACGTTTGCCAACCGCGTCGGAGTGGTCGGTTGTATCTCCATCGTTCGACATACCCAACCGGCGATATCCACGTTCTCCGACTCAGCTTTCTTGATCCATTCGTGATTCTACGCAGAGCAATGAAAAAGAAAAAAAAGAACATGTTGAATGTGCACGTTGATTTCGCAAATATACATAACGACAAAAACTCACCATAAGCGTTTTCAAATCCGCTCTCTCAGCAGGATTCTTCTTCAAGCACCGATTGACAAAGTCTGTGAACTCGTCGCTGAAAATTCCCGACGGTAGCTTTGGCGGCGGCTCGTTCACAATGTAATCCAACAACTCGAATATCGCCATTGGCCTTGGACTACCTGGATCTATTGAGAAGTGAAAAAAAAAATATTTTACTTACAGTGAATTTGTGAATGAAAAACGATAAGCTTGTTAATTAATTGCAATGTAAATCTCGATGAAAATTAATGAATTTCTTTTACAAATGAATCTGAACGCATGCTCGAACAAACATTTAGATGAGCATTAATGCAGAGCGATACGTTACCCTGGTTACCCTGGTACTCGAATTTCTCCGGGTTAGTGCGTCCTTTTCGCGTCGCAAACAAATACACCCGTGAATAAAAGATTCTATTTCATAATATCAAAGCAAACCAAAAAAAAAAATTAACTTACTGTGCGATGGTGATTGAGTTGGCGTAGCAGCGCTGTTAGCAGCGATTTCATTGGCAGCAGCGATGACCGTGGGACTCTTGCCGAATATCGCAGCGATGGTTTTGTCGTCGGGTGGCGGTATCGGATACATACCGATTGCCATCTCCACCAGCGACAATCCCAACGACCAAATGTCGCTTTGCACCGAGTAGTGCGTGCCTTGCAATCGTTCTGGCTGTAAATTTGAAAAAAAGAAAAAAAAATTATTAATTTTGTTATTCGTATTTTTTAATTTTTCAATCGATACTCACCGACATGTAACTTCTCGTGCCGACAAACGAGTTCGCCATGGAGTCGATCAATTGTCCAGACACGCCGAAATCGCAAATTTTAATCTCACCCGCGCTGTTCACCAGAATGTTGCTGGGTTTCACGTCGCGATGCATTATCGCGTGCTTGTCCCGCAAGTAACTCAGACCTTTCAGAACCTGCAAAAAAAATGAAAAATCGATGTCAATATAGCGTCTATTAAGAATTCCAATCGATATAGTTACGTTGTTCAGGACGTGCTATTATTAAACAATCTGCAGTTAAAAAAAAACTCGGGTTGAGAAAAAAACAGGAGAGAAGGTCAGGCGTATGACATTTTTTGTGAAAATCTCTTCTCATACACCAATAACTTTCCTTTGAACTTATACTTTCACTCAACGAAAGAAAAAAAAAATCGTTCCATAAAAATCAAAATATTTTGAAGCGAAAAATAAAAAAAAAAAAACAATTGAACATTGTACACCCCACCAGTCGTCATCCCATATAACCCCAATAACTTTTGGCAATGACGAAAGACATCCTGAACAAGATCCCCGCGTTGGTGTCGCGTCGTCAATCGGCGAATCACGTGCAATCACGTCGTCGCACCTACGAGGAGGACATCGAGCATCTGTACCACGAGCCGGATACACGCGACCACGTGATACCGATTCAGCGTCTCTGCGACAAACTCGGCACTCACGCTACTTTTGGTATGACGAGCGAACGGGCGGCCAAAGTATTGGAGATCAACGGACCAAATAGTTTGTCGCCGCCGCGAGTCACGCCGGAATACGTGAAATTTTTCCGTTGCATGTACGGTGGTTTCGCCGGTTTGCTATGGATTTGCGCGTTGCTGTGTTTTCTGCTGTACGGCGTTGAGAAACTGGTGGGCGTCGAGGGCGAGGGTATCGAGTATTTCGGTGGTATTATCGTGGTGATATGCCTGATATCCGGTATATTCGCTTACACGCAAGAGAGCAAGAATACCAAAGTGATGGAGAGCTTCAAGAAGATGGTACCGACGATTGCGACTGTCATTAGGGACGGTGTGAGGGTTCAATTGCCCGCGGAGAAAGTTGTGGTTGGTGATCTTGTGGAAATTCAACTTGGCGATAAGATTCCAGCGGATACGAGGATCATCGAGTGTCATGCGCTTAGAGTGGAAAATTCGAGTATCACAGGTGAATATCAAGTCTATAAAAAAAATCCAACCATAAACATAAATTACGAATTTTTCTTTCACTACCTACAGGCGAAAGCGAGCCAAGAACCCGTGCCGATTACCCAACCGACAACAACCCCATAGAATCAAAAAACGTCGCCTTCTTCTCGTCGTACGCAGTGGCGGGCAACGGTCGTGGCATCGTCATAGCCACCGGCGACAACTCGATGATCGGTCGTCTTGCCGGTCTAACGACTAACCTCGCCAGAACCGAAACTCCCCTCGCCAAGGAGATCCGTCACTTCGTCCATCTCATAGTGTTCGTGGCGATAATTTTCGGTGTATTGTTCTTCTTCTTGGCGCTGATAGTCGAACGCGACATCATCAAAGCGTTCACTTATTTCCTGGGTATCGTCATCGCTAACGTACCCGAAGTTTTGCTCATCACCGTGACCACGAGTTTAACGTTGACGGCGAAAAAAATGGCCGATAAGAATTGTCTGGTGAAAAATCTCGAAGCCGTGGAGACTCTGGGCTCGACCTCGACTATTTGCTCGGACAAGACCGGAACGTTGACGCAGAACAAGATGACGGTTTCCAACACTTGGCTCGGCAACACGAGATACAATTTTCCAGCGAACACGATGCTGGGCGTCGAGAGAGATTTGCTACTTGAGAAACCAGCGTTCAACGTTTTCATCAAAGATGCCACGCTTTGTCTGAGAGCCGAGTTCAAGGACGATTCACAAAGTGCACAGGACACTCTGATCGAGGATCGCGAGGTCATCGGCGATGCTTCCGAAACTGGTATCCACATTTTTTGTTTTCGCTTGTAGTATATTGAATTTCGAGCAAATAGCAATTTAGCGAAAAAAAATAATATAAATAAAAATCGATACCAACAGGTATTTTAAAATTCTGCGAGCACATACACCCAACGAGAACGTACAGAGCGGCGTATCCGAAAGTCGCTGAAATTCCATTCAGTTCGGTGACGAAGTATCAACTGTCCATTCACAAAGATCACATCAACGGTTTTATAATTATAATAAAGGGTGCACCCGAGGTTGTGATGGAATTTTGCGACAAAATTTTGGCGACCGACGGTACCACGAGGAATACATTGCCCGAGGATATGGATGCGTCGAGGAAAGCTTGCTTCGACATGGGTTTACTCGGGGAGAGAGTTTTGGCTTATTGCGATTACGTGCTGTCGGGTAAACGTGTATTTTTAATGATTCGCTTTGAAAGTATTGATTTTCAAACTAAATCTTCGAAAACAGCCGAAACATACCCACCGGACTACGAATTCAACACGAGCAGCCCGGACAACTACAATTTCCCCACAACGGGTTATCGTTTCGTCGGCCTAGTGAGTCTACAAGATCCACCCCGTCCATTCGTCTACGAGGCAGTACACAAATGTCGCACAGCCGGCATCAAAGTGATCATGGTAACGGGTGATCATCCAGTGACGGCCATAGCGATCGCCAAGAAAGTCGGTATAATCGGCGAAGGTCACGAGACCCGCTACGAGAGAGCTTTAGTCTTGGACAAATCGTTGAGCATCAAGTCGAACAACGAGGACGAAGCTATCGTCGTGACGGGCACCGAGCTGAGAGAGATGAACGAGGAAGAATTGGATTACATCATCAGGAATTACGAGGAGATAGTTTTTGCGAGAACGTCACCTCAGCAGAAGCTACAGATCGTCGACAGTTGTCAGAGACTCGGGGAGATCGTTGCCGTCACCGGAGATGGTGTCAACGATTCACCGGCGTTGAGAAAAGCCGATATCGGAGTTGCCATGGGAATCGCTGGTTCTGACGTCGCTAAAAACGCCGCCGACATGATACTACTGGACGACAATTTCGCCTCGATAGTCACGGGTATCGAGGAGGGCCGATTGATATTCGACAATCTGAAGAAATCCATCGCTTACACGCTCACGTCGAGCGTACCGGAAATGTTGCCGATGCTGGCGAGTATAATATTCGCGATCCCATTGCCGTTCGTCATCGAATTGGTGCTGTGCGTGGACATAGGCACGGATCTGTTACCAGCTGTGGCACTCGCTTACGAGAAAGCCGAGTCGGACATAATGCGACGAGCGCCGAGGAATCCGCAGTACGACAAGCTCGTGAATAAAAGATTGATATCGATGACGTACGGGCAGATCGGTATGACGCAGTCGATGGCGGGATTCTGCACGTACTTCAGCATACTGATGTATCACGGCTTCCTGCCGGGCGATCTGTTCGGTTTGCGCATCGTCTGGGAGGATCGAGCGATCGACGATCTCGAGGATTCCTACGGCCAGACTTGGGACTATCAGAGTCGCATGGATCTGCTGAACGAGGCGAGAACTGGATATTTCTTGTCGATTGTCATCACTCAGATGATCGATTTGATTATGTGCAAAACGAGGAGGAATTCCATCTTTCAGCAGGGTATGGGGAATTGGACGCTCAATTTTTCATTTGTCTTTGAGGCTGCTCTGACCTGTATTTTACTCTACGTGCCTGGTACGGAGAAAGTGTTGAAGACCATGCCGTTGGACTTTTATTGGTACTGGCCTTGTTTGCCTTTTGGATTGCTTTTGTGGGTTTACGACGAGATGAGGAGATGGTGGATCAGGACTCATCCGGGTGGATTCATTGAGAGGGAAACGTATTATTAAGAGGATAAAAGACACTCACAGCTGAAGTAATAGTTCCTAAGATTGGCTCGGGTATCCTGCCAGCCTTCTTTAGTATAAGATCCAAAGAGCCACCATCCATGTATTCCATACAAATGCTGATCTCTCCGTCACTGCAAGATAACAAACGACAATTACCATCTGAAAGTAATTTACTCAAGAAGAATTGAGTGATGGAAATGAATGTACCTGTAAAAAGCACCATAAAAACCAACAATGTGAGCAAAGTTACATTCGTGAAGAACTTTCAGTTCTCTGATGATTTGTTTTTTTATCGCAGGTTTCACTTCTAAATGTATCAACTGAAAAGCAGAATAAAAGATGAGTCTCGAGTGTATATTTTGCAACGGAAGATTCTTAAAGCATCAAATGGGTTGTACCTTTCTTGCCATGATAAGTCCATACTTTTTATGCCTAACTTTCATAACAACGCCACCATTGCCAGCACCAAGTTCACCAAGTTTCTCAAAGTCATCATCGCACAGTTCACCCACTTTCTCCTTCTGCCCCAGGAAGCTTTCCAACCTCTTTCTCTGCTCCTCGTCCATACCCAACTCCTCCAGTCTCTCCTGAATAGAGTCGATGTTTATCTTGCCCATAACTCCACTGTTGAACAAACAGATTATAAAATGTGAATCATACACACAAGTGGCAACAATCAAGTCCAATGAACGAGCAACGAGAGCAAAGAGTTTTCCTCATAGCTAGCTCTATGTTATCGATTTCCCATTGCACACGTAAACCAATCTAACTTGGGAAGGCCTTGGAAGGCAACAATAGCAAATGAAAAAAAAAACATACTCTGGAATGACCGATGGCTCGGCAGCAGCAGCTGCAGCAGCGGCGGCAGCGGCAGCAGAAACAGCATAGGTCGGTGGCACAGGTGGAGAAGGTGAGACCGCTGGAGCAGGCTCGATCGAGCCTGCGGGCAGGGTCAAGTTCAGCTTGTTCTTAGACATGCTTGCACCTCTCATTGGGCACGAATTCTCTCTTTCGCGCACTTTGCAAATGTAACAACTCTCTCTCTCTCTCTCTTTCTATCTATCGACGACGAGACAACGAGACGTTACTCTCGCTAATAATTATAATTATACGTGCAAGGGACGAAAACAAAACAACACGCATACGAGACTCGTTCAACAGCAATCTACGCGACGACGACGACTTATACTCGTTGACATTTCATCCGCGTACATCCGCACTGAGATGGAGATCCACGATAACAAACGATAACGCCGTTAACTGACAATAACGACCGAACCAGACCAAACGACTGAGCATGCGCGTATGTGCATTGTGCAAAGGCGAGCCAGGGGCGGAATTCTATAACTTTGGTACCATACGCCGTACGGTACGATACACGGTATACCGTGCAGAGTATGGAATGGCTACTAGTCCAAGCTGAAAACATTGCTTCGCTCGGCTGGCGGCACTTTTGAAATTGAAATTGAGCATGAGGCT
>JAWWMK010013231.1:0-22661 GCA_035047105.1 Galeopsomyia nigrocyanea
AGAGAGAGAGAGAGAGAGAGAGAGAGAGAGAGAGAGAGAGAGTAAGAGAATTCCGCCACTGCGGAAAGCTCTTCTGTGTAATGCCTGCGTGTTTGCTCTGATATTTACTCGCTTGGTTGCTCTTTACTTGCCCTTTGAACAATCGCCCAAAATCAAATTTTTCCCTTAAACTTATTCACTTGCGTTGCACACGTTGATTATCGACTGTGGCGGTGGATTCCTTTGATCGATCAAATTTTATTAGCTCGTCAAAGTGGTTTGTAATTATTCTGCCTGATAGAACTCAAGCTTTTACTGGAATATGTAGGTGAAACTTGGATAGTTAATTTTAGATATTTCATGTAGAAACGTAATAAACTGTCTGGAACTACGCAATTTATTCCGACTGATGATTTCAATTACAAATTATTACATTATAATTGAAAATAAATTCATATTGAATGGATATCGCACCTCATAAGTGCAGTCATCTTATTACATTTTACTGTAAAATAACAGTTCAATTGTGCAAATCATTTGAAATGCGGGAATAACAGAACTGATAATTCGTTATCATAACATTTATGCTCATTTCAACATATATGCGAGCAGATTACTTTTGCACCTTTCTATAGGCTCTATCTATTGAACGAGATTTACATCCGAAATTTGGGAATCCCAATGAAGCTGTAATTTAAATCAGTTCGACATGAGATTGCAGTAATTATACCTCGCAATTTATGAGTGCTCAATCAACTAGCTTCATACAGGGTAGCCTGAAGTAATTACGAAAATGTAAATTAAAATGCAAGCGGGCCGTGATTAAGTGCGCTTGGTAAGCACGATAATTATTAGGATACGATAACTTTGTTAAAATTTGTTTGCAATAGTCGATGCAAATTGGGAAACTATTGACCAATTATCGCGGCGAAGTGTGAATTGAATCATTTTCAAATATTATGCATTCATACGTCATTATTCCGCAAACAGCAAGATATTTCATATAAATTGAAAATCCATTCTTATGGAATTTAGTATTTTCACACGCATGTAGATACACTAATAGAAGTGATTATCAACACTGATTACGAATAGTATTATCAGACTTTGATTTTCGTACGATTATGTCATCGTATTAACAATCTTTAGCAAATAAATATAATTAATGCTGTATCAATACTAGACTATCAAGCACGTTAATGCGTCGGCTTCTCTATTTGCATATGTTGTAAACTTTTGAGTTAATGCTGTAGCAGTAAGTAAATTACAAGCCCACTATAACATGAAACAGAATCGTTTTTCACATATTTTATTGAAACAACGATTTCTTACCTTTGACTTTATGAAATGAGCTGGATTAAGAACATAATTTGCCCGCCCAATTTATATGAAGTAAATGTAATTATGAATCATATGACTATGACTATATCTACATTAATAATTCCATTATTGCTTGATATTGAAAATAACCCTGCCAATAATATCTTTGATCAAAAAAATTGCTTTGAATTTTTCTCCTCTTTAAAAAGTTGAAAACGAAAACAAGTTTGATTGTATGTCCTAACAAGACACCAATGAAAAGCATTTGCGAATGTCCCATTACCACCATCTCGCAATCTGCCAAGTCGCAAAGTGCGCACCCAGAGACGCTCAAAACTCCAATTTAAGTTATCGTAACTTTCCGCTAACGAAATACCGTGAAATTCAGAATTAGATTTTGAAAAGTTAAAGGCTTTTATTTCCTCGATAAAACCAAGCGGAACGGTTCTAAACAGACAACTCAAAAAAGACGGTTTTACCGACGTTGTTGGTCCGTTTCTTTATTTTCGAGAATTTCCAAAGGGAAAATACTAAAACAAAAGGCAAACTTCGTAAAATAGGAATTTTTATATAAATATGATATTTCAGGTTTATGAAAAGCGTAACGAAAACTGAACAATGTAAAATCTCATTTTTTTACTATAGTAACCGCGTCGTTTCCAGGGCTGTGCTCTTCAGAGTTTACACAATGTTGGTTACATCATTCACCAGCTTATCATTAATTTAATGGGATGGCTTGCTGCTGCTTCGCTGAACAGCATCGAAATTTATTTTATCTCCTGGCCAACTCAATGGTTGCTCTAATTAACGGGTATAAAGTAAACGATCAAATAACTATACAAGGCTAGCAATGAAAATCATTCGCTATAGACTCTCTCATATTATACGGAGTGAGCCACGATTCAATAACAAAATAATGATCAGATATTCAAGATATTTATTAAATATTTATTGTGAAGAGGGTGGTTGAAAATATATCATATTTTTCATTTTTAGATTACAAATCTAAAATAAAAGAGCACAAAAACGAAAAAAAAAAAGAAAAATATAAACGTGTACGTTGAATTATAAGTCAAAAACAATCACTCACATATATAAGTCACTCCGATGCTGGCAATCCCCCACCTTTCATGTCCGCGTAAGTGTGATTCAGCTCCGCGCTCACTAGATGGCCGATCGTAAACGTTGTCTCCAAGAGAGATAGTGAGGCATGGTCGTCATATACCGGGAGAGTTGGCGCTGAAAGACAAGATCATACTTCACAGGATCATTTCTGTAGTATATCTTCACAGACTTTCTATCCAAAGTAGGAGTCGATGCAACCACGATGAGGAGACGTAGCTCTCCTTCCTGAGCGTGAGGACGACTTGGGAACTCGGCTTGTCTGAGTTTCCAGTCATCGATGATCGTTCACCTTTTGCACTCTGTGCAGAAGGCATGGAAGGATGAGCTGTCTGAGTGGCTTGCTTTTATTATAATTGAATAAAAATCATAAATGATTTTTTATAAATCATTTTAATTGTGAATTCACGTATAATTTTAAATTATTCAAGTTTCAATCAAATTTTTAATCGTTAGTTGAATGAATAAACTATAATTTCTTTTGTATCCTTATTGCATTTTACACCTGGTTTTTGATAAAGAAGTTTAAACAATATAACAATTTTTAAATAATTTTATTTTTAATTTTATTTCCAATTAAAAATTTACAAGTGGAAATGACAGAGAGATTTCCTAAGTCATTCCACCTTACCTACAGTTAAGAATTTTATTGTCAAATACAAACGTAATTTATAATTTACGAATAAGACAGAGACAGTTTCATTAAAAAGTATTTCATATAATTTTTTATTGTAATTCTGACATGAAAGTTAAAATACTAATATCAAGATTCATTAATGTCGAGAGCTGAAAATACAGAGATACTTTTGAAACTTGAAAATCGCGTGCGACGCGACATATGAGTATATCCACGTTCCGAAAACGTCTTCGGAATCGCAAGCGAACGAAGGAATCACGTGCGCGCGTCCAAAAGTCTCAGAACTTGGCCTGTCCCCACTGGCTCTCACTTCTATATCTTTCGGCTCGGTAGTTTGTCTCCTCCACTTACTCAAGCTGAAGCTCGCCTGCAAGTTTTCGTCGTTGTCGTCTTTCCACAACGTGAGCGCGCGTGTGGCGTCCAAACTAAGGAAATTTGTTAAAGCCGCTGCTATGCTCCCATCGCGAAGCATTTTCCCTGACGAGAAATCCATGAGCTGACGTGCTTTAATACCAGAATCCAAAAACGATTTTCCGATAACCATAAATTACTTTCGTTATCGAATAACTCGACGAAACTAAAAAAAAAATTGATTCACATTTTTTTTCATGCGTGTAATTAATAATTTAGGATAATTCGAACGATCAAATTGAATTCATTTTCGGTACACGAAGCAATTTCACTAAAGCGGCCATTTCAATGGTTTTCTCGAGTGACGTAGTTGCACGTTCACCCAAGGGGATGTGCAGCACATTGTCACTAAAAAATCCCCGTCACGTATGCCTGCCTCAGCTTGCACATGAAGTTATTACTGAGCTGCATGCGTGTAGCATAGTTAGAGAGAATGAGGGAGGCGAGCGTAAACTTTTTTTATTTCACAGCTTCTACACGACTGAGATTTCAGCCAGACTGATGTTTTTATTTATGGCACTTTCAAACCACCGAGATTTTATTATTAAATATCTTTTTATGTTTCGTATGTTTCGCGCATTTTAATGGAGAGAGCTTTTTTTTTACTATGAGTCGCCATCTTACGCCACGATCTTTTTACGCAAAAGCTCCACTCTTCAGCTGGAAATATTCCGTGAATATATAACAGGCGCACTAAGCAGCATTTTAGAATTTTCTTTTTCTTTTTCAATTAATCTTTTTAATAATAAATGTCAAAATTATAAACTAAAAATCCAATATATCAATTTATGTGTAAATTATTGCGATGGATATATAAGTTGAACCATTGTTTTGAAGGCAGTCAAGTTTCGTCTAAGCAAGCACGTATGCAACCTTGTCTCCACTGGCTTTGTCCTTTCGAGGCATTGGTAAGCTCAGCACGAGTCGCTAAAATAAATCAAGTTTTGCCTCTCGTTTGTACTGTAGATGTGTGCGCGACCGCAGCGAAAGTAGATTTGATCATCCTCTCTCCACTCTACTTCTCTTGCTCTTATTCGCGCTCTTATTACACTTCCGTTCTGTTTTTCCTTTCATCCGTTACTTCGCTATTCTTTTATTTTTTATCGTGCAATTATATGAAAGAAAACTCCTTTATTTTTTTATAAAAAATGTATTGCATGTCAATAACTTGTTCTGCTTTATATCGATATAATACTTGAATGCGTAATGATGAACCGTAAAGAATTAGTTGGAAAAAAATTTAATAAAATTTCAGTTATTGGAATGAAATGGAAATCGATAAATACGAGTATTTAAATATAATTTTATTTGCACATAATGTTATTTACCGCTTCATGCGCTGATCATAATCATAGCACTTTAACTTAATTTCCAATTACAATTTTTGTAAAGGGCTATAATCAGCTCATATTATTCAATAAAATAAATAAAATATAATGAATATTGTACGAGTGGTTTTCTTCTGAATGGTTTCATCTAATTTCGGTCTTGCCTACAAGTGATAAGTTCTCACGATGCAGGCTCACATATAATAGCATATAAAAATAACAATCGCGGTATAGCCATAAGAATATAAAAGTCGAAACGGCAAAGTATTAACCACTCGATAAATCAGCACACTCGATAAATCAGAAATTTCTTCTATTCTTTTCGCCGGAGGAGAGTCGCACTGCTGCTATGGTCACACGCGGCGGAAAAACTCGACGCGCCAGTTCGCGCACCGATTTGATTCATGGTCTCTCTCTCTCTCTCTCTCTCTCTCTCTTTCGGATTTACATGGTCATGCCTTGCCCTGCAAGTTCACGCTCGCTCTCATTGTCATAACGAGAAAATGCAGTTTACTATCCAAGTCGATACCCAAGCCGTTTCTCTTGCAATTTAAACAAGAAACCTGTATATTCCGTTTTGAAACATTTCAATCGCATTTTCTTTCTATGTAACGGAAGTTTAACGAGTCCAACGAAATTATTAAACTGAAAACTTTCTCACAGCAGCGTTATCATTCTAACGAATAGTCTTTTATGATTATAAGAAAATTTTCAATTCAATAATTCCAGTACTAAAAAGTAAAACGATAGATATTCAAACATCTTTCAGTACAAATTGATTAATTAACTTCGTGCTAATTATAAAAGTTTTTGTAGAATAAGAAAAAGGTTTCAGTTATCGTAAACCCATTCAATAAAATTATAGTGCAGATTAAACAGTTGTACATTGGAAAGAATTAATTGAAAATGGATATCACCATTTACATTTATGGACATATATGCTGATAAATGTATATTATTTTTTGAAAAATTTACATTTATCAACAACTAAGTAATATATGCAGTGAATATTTAAAGAAATTAGAATGTAACGAAACAATATTTTACCAGGTTTCATTACAACGGGGCTCCTCAAAAACTAAAGTTCCTCACTTTTCCTCGGGTGGAACTTCCTCTAAAGAACTATGAATAAGTTATAGTTTCTTAAAAGCATGATGAAAATATAATTTTTACAAGCAGCTATACTGTTAGCTGATGCTTATCACGAATTCTATTTCAAAGCTGAGAAACAAATTTTTTATGATAAGATATTTGCACAAACCGTTATTCTTCAAAGAAGGACTAAAATATTTATTTTTCAAATGGTCAATAATAGACGTGATATTTTGATTGTTAACATTCGACAGGATTATACTCACTTTGTACTTTTGTATTTATGTTACAGGTATACGGTACTTGGACTTTACCTGGTGTAGTTTGCGACTTTTACATAGCAATGGACGTCATGTGTAGTACGAGCTCTATCTTTAATTTGGTGGCAATATCTGTAGATAGGTAAGATTTTTGACACCGTTTTTTACAGCACATCTCATCTTGATTTAGTTTTTTTTATCAAATAAGTTATAATACTGGATTCGCTTTTAGTTCCATTTATTTAGTTCTTTTGTTTGTTGAGGTAATAAATAATCCTCTTACTCGTTAGCATGGATCCTAAAAATTCCTTTTTTTCATTCTCATTTCAAAAAATTTTCAGGCGCAATTCGGCGAATGTATTTTATTAAAGATAATATAGCAACAATATATTTTTCTAAAAAACTCCCTCTGTATCCCGAGAAAGCGTCATTAGGACAAAGAAAAAGAGAATACGTGATACGTAGAGAAAGAAATTAGGTTAACGAAATTAACGTTTTAGTACATCAAAAATACAAAACACCACAAAATATGCTTCTATCATGGAAAAAAAATCTGAAAATTCAAATTTGAGAGAATCGTATCTAGTTTGTTATTTAAAGAACCAACCCAAAATGCGATTAATAGATATTTATAATTGATTTTTAAAGATCCATATTTATTGATAACAATACTTAAAATTAAATGTCTTTGATAAAATAATAGTGAATTTCTGAATTGCAGATACTTTGCGGTGACTCGACCGATAGAGTACTCAAAGCACAACAGAAATAACAAGAGAGTGTGGCTGACGATAGTACTAGTGTGGGTGGTGTCGGCGGCGATCGGCAGTCCAATTGTCCTCGGCCTCAACAACACCCCTAACAGACAGGCTGATCTCTGTTTGTTCTATCATACGGATTTTATTATTTACTCTAGTCTAAGCAGTTTTTATATCCCGTGTCTTACAATGGTCTTTCTCTATTATAGGATATTTAGCGTAAGTAATAAATCTAAAAATCTTTCATTGCTCAATTATATTCTTGTAGACAATTTCATTTCAGCGGCGTACTAGGAAATTTCATCATTGATATTTTTAAATAATTTTTATGTAAAGTAGCTATAGTAACTAAAAAATGGAGTAAAAATTTGTTTGAAGCTTTGATTTTAATTATAAATTTTGAATAAGTAAACATATAATGTGATATAATGTCATTTTTGGTTCTTTTCCCAATTTTCTTCATAGGAACTATAGTATTGATTCATAACAATTATTTACTTATCTTGAACATATTGGAAATTCATTTCGTTACAGTTTTGGATACTTTTTGTTTTAGGCACTCCGGGATAGGGAAAAAAAGAAACGCGCAAATCGAAAATCAAATATGGGAGATATGAAGTCTGGTTGTATTATAGAAAATATTGCGAATACGCGAAGGTAAGTTGCACACATGTACGAGTAGAATCTTTTACAAATATGCTACAGCTTTTTCGTTTTCATACTGAAAAACATAAGCTATAACATCAATTCAGAAAATTTAGATTATCGTTTACTCAATTCAGTCAGTTAATGACAAACCAATAAGATTTTCAAATAATTATATCTCTCGTTCGATAAGTTGCTTTACAAAAATGCTTGGTTTTTTAAGATAAGCAAATAAACAATCAAAGACAAACTGAAAGTCCAAAATATCTTGATTAAGTTTAATATACGCATTTTTAGTCACAAAATGTTGATGAAAATACGCTAGAAAACTTCACGGGCGCCTACAGTCTTTGTAAAAATTGTCCATTAGGATGGAATATTTTGAATAAAAATGAAAGTGAGCCACAGTATTGTAATATACATAATTTAACAGAAGCAGGCGAAACGTTTTATAAAATAAGTCAATTAACGAATCTTTGACAATATCGAAATTCCGATTAAATAAGATCGTACGCTAACTTTAATATTGACGCACCGCGCAGGTTGGCTCCGATGCTCTCAAACTTTCTCGGGCGTACATATAGAAGCATTATACATAGTGCACATTGTGATTATGAGTTCAGCGCTTGATGCTCTATTAAATTTCAAAAAGATGATTATAGAGTACCTTCAAGTACTACCATAAATTAAAACTACAAATTAAGTTTGACCTTTTTCGGGGTAGAAATAGCTTTAATAAGGAAATTGAACGTTGAACAGTAATCTTACGCTAAAAGATATTGTTACGCCAAAATTATTCAAGAAGAAAATAAGTAAATAGAAAATATGACTATGAAAAAATAGAAAAAAATTAGAATTGGATAGCTGAAAATTAGTAAAAAATGTAACAATTTATCTTTGAGAATATTTGTATTACTCCATTCTCAGTTTTTTTGCTGAAACAAAAAATACACGATACGTCAAAAATATAGTCGAAAAATGTACGGTACCGTACCTCCACTCGGTTATTTGACGCCATCAGTAAATCAAATCCATCACGGTGAAAAACCACCAAAAAAGAGGCATCGGCTAGCCCGTTTGTAACTTGATGATTCCACGACCAAGGCTGGAACAGCGTGTGTAACCCAGTACTTATTTACGACGAAAATCGTACCCGTGCAAACGAAGGGAAGCGAGCGCGCACAGCGTACGAGAGAACCGAGTCGATAAATTGGAATTAGGCGAGTTTCACGCTCCGTCCTTTGACCGTGTGCACACAGAATACGCAGATTTTTTTTTCATAACGCTCGCCTGGCTGAAATATTTCTAGCGATATTGACAGATAAAATTGGCTTTTTTCTCGGTTCTACATTGAATATATCACTTTTAGGGTTTGTATCAATAAAACAGAAGCATTTTTTTCAGCGATTGAACAAATTACATTGTGCAATCCCAACTTAACACTTGACAAAAATCATACGAAATTTTCTTATAATTATTTTATTCTCGATTTTTTTTAAGACCTTGAGGGCGGTAGCGTATTTTTTCTACTTCTGAAAATTTGATGAATTTTCAAGTCATACTGGGTACGCATCCAATGTACAGAAAAAATGCCACAAGCATAATTCCATCCTGCGATTTACATTGAATTTTTTGTAATTTTGGAAAACAAATTAATCAAAAATATGACCCGGTAATGCCGCCCTCAACCTGTTAACTAAATTAAAATATAACACGATTCACAAAACCGCAGTAGCTTTTGAATTTCAAACGTGTACTCAAATAAGTAACTTACGAATGACGTATATAGAATGCATTCTTATTTTGCGGGGGAACCTTGAACTTTATACGATAGATTTTCATCTTGATTGAACTATTGACAGCTAAACGCGCTTAACCGATATAAATAAACACCGAGTTTATAGGTAACACAATCTCACTAAACAATCTATCAACTTACACACTAAAATATCAAGAGGTGGAGAAAAAAAAAGAAACAGGCAAACGAGCAATTTTTCATATCAGCAGCTGCACACTGTCGTACTTACTGTAATCAATTTTGCAATTGCAGTTTGAACGGTAACCAGCACGGAAATATCTGAGCGTAGGATCAATATTTTCTTCGGATATTCGCCGCACGGGCATCGTTAAGCGTTTCCAGTGGTGCGCGCTCGTGAGCACGTACTCGTGACGAGAAATGCGCGCGTCCGGATGCACACACACGCTGATCCTCCACCATCCACTCCCCATTTTCCTCCCCTGCTGCCATTAATCTAGTCTTCGTTCGCGCTCGCTCGCAAGCGAACGCCCGTAAACTTGTCGTTTATCGACGTAATTGGAATATCCAAGTTTGCCTCTCTGATCTCGCGACGCGACCGTCGAGCCATGTAAATATAGGCAAAGGAAGTCGAAAACGACGACGACGACGACGCCCGCACTTGGACGTATTATGCTACGATGACGATGCGGGTCATACGAAACTTTTCGCCTGCTTTGCCCTGTAAATATTCGTGGTTTTCCTCGTACGTAAATCGCACTGTTGGCGCCACTTCATTCAGATTGATCTTTAAGATCTGTTTAGATTGTATTTAATTCACTCAGATAAGCAAATTTTTCTAATGAAAAATGAATGAAAATACTTGCGTTAAATTTAACGAGATCATTGAAAAATACACTATAGAACAAATTCAATTCTATTCATCAACTCATCCATTCGCTTCTGAATACTGCTTGTGTCTAATAACTGTAGCATATAAAAAAAAAGCTTCAATAACTCTTGCTTAGCTACTATGTAGATTAGTTTACTATTGGTTTCACTTTTTTTCTGCAATAAAACTTGTCCCCAAGGCAAGTATTTCACGCATCGAGAGAGCTCAAGCGCATTTTTGCCAGAGTAATGCATAAAATTTAAATCTATCAGCGCTGAATCTCAATGACAGCTTATGCGAATGCGTCCTTATAGATAGCGTTTGGATCGTTATATAAAACGTAGATAGTGCTAAGTGTTTAGAAGCTTTTTGTATAATACCGATTACCTGCGTAAGCTCTTGTTCGAACGAGCGAGGAGAAAACACACGCACAGAAAAAAAAACGTAGTTCGTAAGTGCAGTAGAGGCTTTTTAGAAAGACATTTGACTAAGATCACACGTAGTGGGTATTCTGTGGCAAGGTTCGCGGAAACGGCACTCGGGGCTGCAGCTCTGGTTGCGCCAGGCATCGAGGAACCAACGAACACGGCCTCGGGTAGCAACGAGGACGAGGACGAGACGCCCCTTGATCCTGTCGTCGTCATCTCCAACGACAAGAGCACAGAGTTTTTCCTCGCCACGGTCGTCGAGGAAGCCGCGTAAGTTACGTTTTTTTTTTTCTCGATTAATTTACTTTGACAGATGAGATTGACCAGCGCAAAGACGTATATATCACGAATTACCTTTCTCAAATTAATGTTCATTTCTAAGTCGATATTACCAATCTAACATCTTACACAGACAAGGTATCAGTTACATATTAAAATCTCTTTTAATTTTGATGAAAATGAATTTTGCTAACAAGGCCTTTAAAATGATAATAGGATGAAAATAATTGACGAGAGCTCTTCGTCTGTAATTAGAATCAGCGCAAGGTGTATACGTGACTGAGATGATAATACCTCGTCTCGCTTAAGTCAGAGGCCTCATTGTTAGAGAGCGTAATAAGAATTAATGCGGTTCTTATCAATCAACGACTAACGAGCGTACCTGATCGGCAAAGCAATCAGTTCTTGCCACATCTCGAAAACGTCTAATAGATCCCCTCGCGCTCGCGAATTAGAGTTACTCGTGGATTAGCTTAAACTTCCGTTTCAATTGGCTAGATTCGCTAATTAAGGTGGTATTACTTCTGCCTCGGGGATACAGCAGCATCGAGCAGCAGTTGCTTGCGGCCTCCTCCTTCTCTTTTCCGCCTACACAAACTCCTCGCACCTCGTTTTAGCACTCGTTTCAAACTGGCTGAACTCTCTCTCTCTCTCTCTCTCTTCTCTCACCCCTAGCAGCAGGAAATTACACCCTCTTTTTATTTTCAGAACAACTTCGCCCTACATACAGCATCGCCAACACCACAACCAACGAGCGATGGCTTGAGTTTTCTTTGCTACCCTCTCAAACTGTTCTATACCTCAATTTCGCTTTTATTGTTCTTTTTCCGATTAGGACCAGTAGTTAATTAACAATTTCACTTTTTTAATCTTTAGAAGCAACTCTGGCGCATTGCAAAGTAAATATTTCATTCATTAGCGTTCAAAACCAGATCACTATGGAGTAAAGAAGAACTGTAATTATACATAACAGCATTGTTCCTTCAGTGGTCGCAGCTATAGAATGCTATTTGAAATGCAATTAGATTTGTGTTTTTAATATCAGCCTGATGACTGTTGGTGTAATCCTAGTTGAATTATTAGTTCATTTACAAGCACGGACAGCAGCACTTACTCAGTCCGTGCAATTTCTTTGCTCTTCCTACTTTACGTCCCTTTGGCTGCACACAGCGACCTCCACTCCGGCGTTTAGCATTCTGTTTTCTTTATTCTCGCGCAACATCTCGCGCGGCTTTCTTATTTCTGCCTCGGTTCTGCAGAACATCTCTCGTGAAACGCCAGCGAAATACTCTTTTCCTGCAGCTCTTTTTTGCACTCTCTCTCTCTCTCTCTCTCTCTCTCTCTCTCTCTCTCTCTCTCTATCTCTCTCTCTCTCTTCTTTACCGCGAGTCGGAGATTAAAAGACGGGCAATTTCGAAACTTTTCTCGTACAGCTTCTTTTTTTCCGACGAGCAACCACGGCATCCTGCGTCACTCGCGTTTCTAGTCGGCCACCTCAAGTGCATGCAGTAAAAAAATAAAAAAAAGAGAGGGGGCGGGGGGGAGGGGTGAGGAAACACGCGAAATCTGGACGAATTAGAGAACGCTTCGAATAATTCGCGTGTCTTTGCTTACAAAGTTTAATTACGAGGACTCGCGAGAGCAAAAAAAAAACAACCTCCTTGTGCCATAAAGTGTTATGAAAAATCTCTGGAAAATTAAATTCTGAACACATTTAATTAAAAAATTTTCCATTTTAATTCATCCTTCGAAATGTCATAGTCATCTCTCTTTTTTTATCCTCCAATTTTATCAAGAAAATAACTGCGCTTGTGCCAAAATGTTAATTAGAAGTCGTAAAATCAACGAGGAACGTACGAAAACACCAACAGAGCATTCTATTTAGTTTGTCCGAGATTGAATCGGCACGGAAATACACGCCACAAAAGAGTATTGGTAAACACTCTAAATTACACATTGTCGATTGCAGATTGTTGTATCTGTATTCTAAATACACCTTCATTCTTTAGTTTCCTTTTTCTGGAATATTGAAGTAAAAAACAAATTTCCTTGGCAATAAACCGAAAGAGCTCTTTATTTTATTGCGTTTCTGAAGGGTAAAGTTGATTTACAGGCGAATGAATCGTCTCTATTCAAGATTAACTAGCTCTGTTCTACTTTTTACAGCAACTTTCCCAGTTCCAATTGGTTTTCATCATATTTGTTAATTTCTTGTATATTTCTGAATAACTCCTGTTTAATGAAAAAATTCTTTTAACCAATAACTGAGATAATTATCAACTTTAAACTATTGTTTCTATAATACATGGCGAAAAATGAACCGACTCAGTTCCCTATTAAATAACCACATAAAATATTCAATTACTTACGTCCATTAGTCTACAATTAATATCATTTTCGGAACGCAGTTGCCGTTTCAGCGCAGTAGCGCAGTTGAATCCGAACGATAACCGGAAGGACTCGGGCTACGAACCGGCGGCAAGTAGTATGATGCTGACAGACGCGGTGGAGCTGACAGTGGAAAATTCGAGTCCAAGTCCGCACCTGATGAGAGCGACCTCGGGCCCATCTTCGTCGACCTCGTCGTCGCCACCTAGAGGAATCTCGACGCTTACCACGTCGACGCAGACCAAGAAAAATGGCAGTGGTCCGAGTAGACACGAGCTTAAGCAGATTAGAAACATCGGTTCACTCTTACCGTTGCAATTTGGCAGGTAACAATATTTTAAATATTTGTTTCACATTTAACATAACGTAAATTTTAATTACTTATCGAATGATCAATTAAACACAATCATAAGTTTTTAACAAATCCTACGGACGTATTTCAAGTTTATATTGTGGGAAATCCGAATAACAGAGCATTGTAATTCAACAACAAGAAAGTTTGAATAAAACTTATTTTCAGAATGAGTGGTAATTTAAAAATTGAACTTCGCGCTTAAGTACTTTATAATGAGTTTATTGCAAGCTTATTACGAAAGGGCTTTAGAAATAAGCCAGTTGGAAAAATTTTCACGGTTTAAGAAGTTACTGTAATATTATTACGGCGTAACGTTATTACATGAGTACGAAGTAATCCTAATAATGCATAAAATTCTATTAAACAGTATTAGCTTCTGTACATAAATGTTTATAAATAACATACTAATAAATTCTTTGATATTGATTTTTATAAAGTAAGCTGATGTCATATTAGTTTTTTTTACTATCTTTCTGACTACTAAATTATCAAATGATGATATCAGATCGAGCACACCAAGTGGTCAAGCGTCAATTGGCAATATCTCGACGACGAGCGTCGGCTCGACAAATGCGAGCAAGAAGGATCGCAAAAACGAGTCGGGGTCGCGCTTTAACTTGCGTAAGGCCACAAAAGTAAGCAAGAAAAAAGGCGAAAAAATCTCGGTCAGGAAGGAACGCAAAGCCACCAAGACCCTGGCCATCGTTCTCGGTAAGTGAGCGCGTCCTATGAACTATTTTTTTCCATCTCGAGCTTTGCCAGCACTATATCCCCCCCTTATTTTCCGCATTAGCGAGGTTTACGTACCGGAAAAATGCGCGCTACAAGTATTCCCGGGGTGGAGCTCTATTGCGCCAAGAAAGAACTCGGCGTCTGCATAAGATTACCATTGAGAACGCGACTTTCTTTCACTAGACAGAGGACACAGCAGTGTCTTGCTTATTTCTAATAAGCACCGCCAAATGGGTATAATGGAGTCTTCAAGCTTACCTTCAGATATTAATCCATATATAATGCGTGCAATTTCGTCAAATGGGTTTCAATTTTCGGAATAAATAGCATACGACATTCATTTGTATAAATGACATTACATTTCCTAATGGACGCACGAAATATTTTTGGCAAAAAGAGAAGTTTGCTCCTGCAATGAAATATAACACTTAAGTCGTTTCTATTTCTGTTTTAAGGTGTATTTTTAGTCTGTTGGGTGCCGTTCTTCACATGCAACGTCATGGATGCCTTATGCTCTAAGATGAAAACAGACTGCCAACCGGGTGTAGCGGCTTTCATCGCGACCTCTTGGCTTGGCTATATGAACAGCTTCGTCAATCCTGTCATATACACTCTCTTCAATCCAGAGTTTCGCAAGGCCTTTCGTAAGCTCCTTACTTCTTAAGAATCATCTATTTGACTGCCCCCCTTTTAATGCCGAATCAAAGTAACAAATCACTTGTATCAGAGTAATGATAATAATGGCTGCGTAATTTACAAAGCTAGTCTTTTGACACCAAAATCGCATCACCCTTTTTCTTTTAAGCGTTCAAAGGCACTTTGAAATTTCGTATCTATTTCAAAGTTTTCTTGAACATCGAGTAAAATATTCAGGGTCAGAGTAAAAGTTTATTATAAGCATATATATTTGTTCTGAAATATTACTTTATTTTCTTCAGTTAAACATAAGAAATTGAAATTTTCAAAATTAGGAAATGCTCAAGCCGTCCTAGTAATAAATTTATTCGCATTCAAATACCGCAAAGCTATATAAATTTAGTTTCTTTGCGATACCAAGATATGAAGACGTTATGTTTGATACAAAACTGTAAATATATGGAATAACTTTTTTTATTATTCTGCTTATAACTTTTTTTCACTCTAACTGATAGTTCAGTATGTTATTATATTACTTGAAATTGTTGACTTATATTGTGATTTGCTTTATATAAAATGTATTAAAAAATAAAATATTATCATTACCGACACAGTATTATCATAATTGAAATGAAAATATTTGAAAATTTGTTCGATATTATTTTCATAATAAATTCATTATGTTTAAAATCAGTTAGGCTTCGCTATGATCAGTATAGTGCTCCCATATTTTATGGCAATATCTGTAAAGAGTAATAATTGGGTAGACAAAATGCATGACTCAGGCGTTAGGTCTCATTCATAAATTTCAAGATCATTTTTCAATCAAATATTTATAGTATCTGAATTTACTTTGAAAAATTTTGAATCTATTCTTGTTATTATGATGCAATTTTTGAATACATATGCATAAAGTATTGTCAACAGGTTTTATGATTGATTCTTTTATTTTATGTGTGCATTACAGTCAAAATTTTACAAAATAACTTTGAGAATAATTGTTAGCTGTTAATTTTTTGAGTAAAGTTTAGTCTTGTTAAGTTTCAACTGATATTTAAAAAAAGTATATTTATTTTTACTCGTGAATGGCTGTGGAAAAGAAATATTGTCATCAAGTCCTTAAACATATCGAAATAGTTCACTATTACTTGAAGATTTTTGTAAAACGCATAATCGAAATGAAATCAAACAAATTTTGATCGTTTTACAAATATTGATGAAGCTGGAATTATGAAATACCTAACGCGCTTCGGGCATACTAATAAAAACCGAACATAATTAGTACTGTACATTTGTATATATGTAATATATAACTTGCAATTGTTAACTGCGATAAGATTTTACATAACGAATCATTTCACTTGATTTTCTGATAGTTCCAAATTAATCTTTGAAAGTGTACAGACAGAGTAAAAGACATTGAAAACTGCTACAAAAAAAATCTAAAAAATAAAATTTTCGAAAAATTATTTCGAATTTTCAGATAAGAACTGAATAATTTCCAATGATTATTAATTCTTACTGTACAACACTTATCCTTGATAAAACGTGTCACTGAGCTGAGCAAGATACTGTAGCTTATACTCTGTGCCTTTTCAAGATTATTAACCAAATTCTGAGTCATATATCATATGATGATGCAACTAATTTCAATGCACTCTCGGATTCGGAAATATAGTGTATTGCAATAATAATTTTCGGTGTGAATATTATTTCAACATCCACTTTGCTTTCAGTGTCTGGTTAGAAAAAAACTAATAAAATCGAAGAGCTTTCGCAAATAAGCGATCAGCGTATATTATCGTGTAAAATAAAAGACGATCAAAACTTTAGTTTCCTACGAACTGTACTGTAATTTCATTTAAAAAAATTATCGACACAACAGCTATAATGAAAAACAAGCAGTCAAAAAAGTATTTCTATTCTAAAAAGTAAAAAGTTTCCAAAGTATGTATAAAAAGGTTGTGTAAACATGTATAAATGCATTTTATGTTAAGGAAAATATTTCCAATTGCTGGAAATATGAAACGAAAAATTTTATTACTCTCTCAACTTATAAAAATTATTGTATTTTTCTAATCTGATGCGTTCTTCTTGTACATACTTCTAGAATAATGTTAAAAGAGTGGTTGATGTAATTATTGCGGTACGAAAATAAGTATCGTAACGAAAAAACTTACTCTGCTTGTACAAATATAATGTAAAACTAAAAAAGTATAAGAATATAGAAATATGATCTCATGTACATACATTTTCCGATAAGTTCAAATGTGCGGGAAAATATGTATAGAAACATAGTGTATATCGAAAAAAATTTCAAGTCGAACTTTTGGTGGTTCCAAACTGAGCCCTGAAACTACCCAAAGTTTGATAGTATGTCAACAGAAGTAGGGACTGCATTCTAATACATATGTAAAAAGAGTGCCCAATGTTTTCTAAATTAAAAAAATTTTTCGTACGCATGGCATTATCTAAATACAGTGTTTAATAATGCAGTATATTTCTTGTATGGTAACTTGATTGAAATGACTTTCAATCGACATACATATCACAAGTTTATATTGTAAATCCGAGTGTATCGAATAAACAAAATTCATTTTTGTATGAAATAGTTCCGATAATTTTATGCTAGATATAAAAAATGTACATTCAATGCAATTAAATTTAACGAAACAAAACTTGGAGAAAATGTTTTTCTTCATTTTTATAAGATTTTTTTTATGTTACTAGTTACCACGAAGATACGTCATGCGTATGAATTAATAAGCATCTATGATGTAATAGCAGCTTGGCCAGAATCTTCAATGAGCAGTGTCAAAGTGTATGCGCTTCTCATTTTCTTATAAAATTATTGTTTTGAAATAAAAAAAGGTCTATACAGGGCATAGCTTTAAGATACGATCACTATTGTTTTCATCAGGATGAATTGTAGAAATAAATAATAATTATAAAACGTACGTAGCGTATTAAAAGAAATCTGGCGAGATATGCATGGACGGACATAAAAGATTATTGTAATGTTAGAAAAGTATCCTAGATATCAATGGCAGTATTCTTCAGTAATAAACGCAAAAACTCGTTCATATAGCAGGGAAAAATACTCTAAATTATGCACGTGTACGTCGACGTACTCTCATACGTTGAAAATGAAAATATCTAAATAAAGAACCATACAAAAAAGCATTGTTAAAAATAATAAAGTATAGAATGAGTTAAATCAATGTTATTTATTACTTCATTACAATCCTTTAACCTCCTCAGATAAAAATGAAATTCTTACGGGCTAATGATATTCTTTTTGTCATATCAGAAGACTTATATAAATAAATACCCCATATTCATCTGATAAAAGCTTTAATAATATTTGTTTTCAAATAAAAAACATCCAGAAAGAAATTATCAACGTTCTATTATTTTGGTAAGCTTTTCTGGTACAGACTTACATAATTATTTTACGTTAACGTAACTATATATTTACAAACTAAATAACCATGCCTATTGGCAGTCAAATCAATAATATTTTTAAACAAATAAGTGTTTACAGTCACACACAGATAATCTGTTGTAAAGCACATTCTCATAAGTCTTTTAAAGATCATCACACAGAATTGGTACTCCATCTTCTTCTATCCAGTGCTGTTAGTCAACAGCTCATTCAACCGCGAGTTCAACTATTTTGCTGATTATTTCTCATATCAGTGAAATGCAGTGTTAACGTGACCAGATATTTTGGCCAAATCCAATCTAAAACGCACAAAAAAAATCTATTGCAAAAAGTGTTTGGGATTCAGAGAATAAAATTAAAATTAATCAGCCATTTTACTAATTTCATTTGTGTTTGAGTTTAACATTAATTTTTCTAATAATTATGTAAACAATAAAATGTCAACGTTTTGTATCGTAAAGTTCTTACTTTACAAAATAAAATTCATAAAAGTGCTTGTAAGTTTCAATCAAAAAAATTTAGATAGATGTCTTATTAATCGTCGTTATTTTCTAATCAAAATACTGTTAATTTACTTGCAATGGATATGCTTTTGCAATAGTTGAATGTATAAAGCTGCACAAGTTTCACTCTATATTCATTTAGCGCAATTAAAAAAGTGCGGGCGAGTTAAATCGATTTTGAGTACGTCGTTATTTACGTTTGGAAATATTATTTTAGTTGCAGTTTTCTTTGTGAGAATTTTCTAATTTTTGTCATTACTTTAAATTGTATGGCTGACTTTTGTGATACAAAAAATTACTAAATTTGTTGTTGCATTTTTTTTATTTCATTCGACTGTTTTCCACGTGATTTGATAAAAAATGATAGGTTACCTCTCCCGTTATGTTCTGATAGAACCATAACTTAGGAACCAGGTAATATTATTTTTTACTTACCCTAGGAAACGCAGGCTCTGATGACTGGATTTGCCCTTGTAAAATCCCAGCTCTTGTTAATCCAAAAATATCAGACCTTACAGGTTCTTGATTACTTGACGATGTAATGAGTTCTATACCTCCGAAACCGTTGAATTGCAATGGTATACCTGAAAATTATTGTTGTTGTTGTAAATACAGAGAGAATAAATTAAAATTATTTATTGGTTGTTTTTATGTTTCGAGCTTATGTAGAAATTATAATAATTATCTTTAGCACCTGTACATTCATTCATAAAATAAAATGATTAACGAGACAAAAATACTTTGAAAGAAACTCCAACTTCTACCAAGCGAGAAACAACAATTAAAAGAATGATTCATTTTATTATTTAGTAATTTAGCATTAATTTGCAATAAATATATTTGAAGCATTACCATACTGGGCATCTGCGTTTATTTGCACTGGCTGTCTAGGCTGAACGTTGTTTGGTAACATGTAGAATGACGCTGTAAAAGATCACGTGCTATAAAACGAAAATTCCTTTTGTTTGTGAGATTTCAATTTATGACGTACCTAATGGTATATTCGTACTAATTTGAGGCATTGTTTTCATTTGTTCAGTATTTTGAGTGTAATAAAACGATGGTAACTGAGGAGCTGAAATAGAAATAGTGTGGATGTAAGTATTCGAGAAAACCTAGTGTAAAACTGATAGTGTAAAAGATAGTGTATACTATCTTTACCTATATTAATAGAGTTAATTTTTCCAATTTGCGACAAATCTATTTGATTCTGTCCAAGGGAGTAAGTATTGCTATTAGGAACTGAAATGACAAATCGCTTAATGTAACAATTGCATGAAAATACTTTCGAGAAATAAATATTTGAAAAAGCATTTTTAGAAGAATACGTTGAATTTATGAAATCGAAAAAAAAAACGCACTAATTACGCGCACGTTTCGAGCTGACGTCTCACCTGCTGCTAATGCGAGCGGTGTCTGAGGCAAGCTTAATCCTTGGGTGGTGGGTTTCGCTGATAAAACCATGGCGGTGGCGGTGCCAGTAGATGCTGACAGTGGCGAAGTGGAAATCATGGCAGTCGGTATTGTGAACCTCAACGGAGCCGCATTATTATTATTCTGCTGGTGAAACTGGTAATCGAATTGCTGGTAAGGGAAGGTGGCCTTATTCTCCTCGTGAAGAAGATTCTGCTTGATGTCGAGCACGTGCGACGGCCCCGGTCTAGCCGATTCCAACGGCAACTGACCGTGAGCCGCTGCGGGCAATTCCTGTGTCACTTCCCTATTAAATTTTCTTTTTTATGACTCCAATCGTAACTCTCTCCATCTCGAACTTCTTACTTTACTTTTTTTATAAATGTTTCGATAGTATCTCTCATGGCAAAGATTAAATCGATGTTTATTGATTCGTATTTGATACACATCGTCTATGTCCATTTAGTTCTTTTTTGATTGATTAGTTCTCTTGTTTTTCTCGCAGTTTATCATTAATTAGTAGAGTAATCACGTAAAACGTTAATGCAAGATCTTAATTTCTTATTGATTTTTTTTTCACGCCAAACTAAAGAAAAAAGCTGTTAACTTGTCAGAATTTAGTTTCCACTTGCAAAAAAAATCGCACCCTTTGAGTATTAGTTTGAAAGTTAGCTTGAAAAGTCATATATCTTACCTAAACTCATAAGACAGTCTAGGGGCTTCTTGTAAGTTCATTGGCAACGCCTTGGTTGTTTGGCTAGGTGAATTTCGCGCCAAGTCCAAGTGTGTTTTGGGAGTGACCGACGTCATTGACGCCGTCGTCGTCGACGAAGCCGAAGAAGAGGAAACCTTGGATGCCGAATCACTCGACTGAAAACAATTACGAAGTTTAGCTCTCACGGTACTTACTCATTTGTCGAGAAGTTCGCGCGCGCGCCTCTTTAATTTGAACGGATTCGCGAGCGCGCGAAATGGCAGAATCATAAAATCGTTCGAGTCGTCTCGCGCGTGTAAGGGAACTAAGTTTCTCGACTTGGCATCAGTTGCCGCGCGACGTCTCTCAATTATTTGTTCTGTTGCTCGTACGATTATTATCTCGTAGAGAGAAAGTTCGCGCTGCTCTCGCTCAATCAGAAACTACTGCTTAACTGCTGGAGTGTATCGCTTTCAGCGAATTGTCGCAATTAAAATGCCACTGATATCTACGTGTCTAGATATACGACAAAAATAAAGACGATTGAAACACTAGCTTGATCGTGAGTATTTTGTTGTTCCCGTTCTAAAATGGAATAAGATTATGATAAATTTAAAATAAATAAAATCGAAAACTACGTAAAACCATCATACGGAGTTGTCACATTCTCATGTTAAAACAATGAAAAATTGTGTTTAAGAAAGTATTACTAAACGAAATCTCCAGTGATCTGAAAATTCAAGACGATTTCTCAATACGGCAATGCGAATATTACAGTATTTACTGTAATGCTAATATTTACAGTGGCGAAATCAATTAGCCACAGGCAAAGAGGAGCCATCCGCATCGTTTGCCCTTCGCGATCGATCTATTGGCCAAAGTGAAAACTCACCGAACTAGCCGTGTTGATGGTCGACGACTGAGTTGCCGTGGGGGTGAATTTTGGCTGGGCTGATGTTGGCGTTTCCGTTGGTTTTGGAGTGTTGGTCACGGGTTGTTGTTGCGAGACTTGCACCTCGCTCGGTGGCGAAGGATTTGGTGACGTTATTGTCGCCGCTGACCCCGACGTCATTTCGGCGATTGCAAGTGGATCGAGATACGCCGACGTAGCTCCGACCACCGAGGCAAAGCCCAGTCCGTGATTTCCTTTAAATTATCGTCTCTGATTTATTGATCGAAATCTAATTCATTCTTTATCAAGCACCGAATGTCCGACGTCGAACGTATATAAGATTGGATGGAGGATGCTTGGTTAGCGGTTGACCTGATTTCAACTTGAGAACACACTTCGATTTTTGATATATCCGACACTGCTGACTGTGCATTTGAATTTAACCTGTCTTTTGCGTGATCTGATTTTCTACAAATTCTATATTCGTCGAATATCATTATTTGCTTATTGTTTTCATCAATCACACATTGTAGAGCTTCACAAAAGCTGCCCTGCCTAATTAAGAGCCAAATTAATGCATATCCAGTAAAACATTCGCGCATCATTAAATCGTACGCTGCATATTTATTCAATATGTTTTCCCACGTGAAAAAAAAATGTTTGGTACTATGCACAGGGCTGTATAAAAAAATGATTCTGTACAATTTTACATCATGA